>JASAMW010006993.1:0-47713 GCA_030247985.1 Epsilonema sp. ZAB3_2
GGTCAAAACAGGGTTTATTCTAGTAGGCATGGTAGCATGGTGTAGGAGTAGCTATAGCTAGCTTATGACCAGCTTACATAGGTAGGCTAGGTACCTTCCAGTACATGGGGGGTTATACACCAGGGGGGATATACAATGGGCAAAATTATGTTTTGCTAATGAGGGGTTATACACTGGGGGATATACAATGGGGGATATACACCCAAAAATACGGTAAATTAGTATATATAAAAAAAACGTAAAATAAGATTTGAAATTTTCATCATCCAAATCTTTATTTCAATTTCGTCTTTGAAAACATTTTTATCTCGTTCTTGCAGCAACTCCAGTATCAGTTTCTGCAGTTTTGTTGGAATCTCCGCGTCTACGGATCTGCCTTCTTCAATGCCATACTCTACATGACAAAGGTACCGTACGAATACATAACCCCTTGTCCATACGCGTTTACAGGCTAATGACAAACCATACATAACATGGCAAACCATTCAGGCGGGTATATCCAGACCAAAGATTTTTAGGCGAAAACATGTGGACAGGGGTGAAGTTATTCACAGTACTACAGGTGCACTAACTCCCAAAATGTGACGTCATACTTATTTGTCCTTTTTTCAGCCAATCAAAGGAGCGATGCAGGTGCACGTGGGTGTGAATGATTGCGGCTTGCATCTGGTGGAGACGGAACGCAAGAAGCTCTTCCAATCCTACGCCCTCAGGAGTCTGGAGTGGAAGTTTGCGCAGGATCGCAACTACCTCGAAATGACAGTGAAACAGGCGCCGGCGCATATGTTCTCACTGAACACCAGACAGGTTAACCCTTAACGCAGACGATGCGCTGATCCCTCTACGAGTCGTCATTCGAGAAGCGTGCAGGATGATGTTTGTAGACCTCTGTTTCGTGATGGACCTGCATGTACTATGTACGGCGCATGCGTGGACACCTTCTAATAAGTGGACCGTACTTTGGTACTTTGTACAGTGGCGTGGACCGCTGTGTAGGTCCATCACAAAATAGAGGTCTACAAAATCGGCTGCACTTCCCGAATGACGATTCGGTACTTTGGTACTTTGTACAGTGGCGTGGACCGCTGTGTAGGTCCATCACAAGATAGAGGTCTACAAGCACTTCCCGAATGACGATTCGGAGCTGACAATATGTGGAATATTTGTATAGAATACTCAGTACATAGGTGTCCTTTCATCCTTTGGCCAGTAATCAAGTTTGCCGTGCCTGCCTAGCATTCTCCGCCGCAAGTGGGTTGAGGGGGGTTAAAACGCAGGTAATTTACAATCTAATTGCGAAAAATGATTTTTTTTCAATTTCAGGCGAGCCACATCAATATGCTGCTAACCAAGCTGTTGGAAATCAATAACGCACGCCGATGATATAGGCCTTACTTGGGAATTCGGTTGGAGTTGTGCTGTTGATGCATTGCATGCGATAGGCTGTGATGTGGGTGATACCAATTTGTTCTTACGATATTGCGTACGACTTTTACTTTGATTGGCAAGTTACCTACTTACCTAGCTGTCGTACTACGCCTTGTACTCTAGGATATGACGCAATACGAAGTACAAACAAACACGCCCGTGCCACTTCGCATTTCAGAGAGGTTGCACTCGGTTGCGTACCCACTTGTATACATTTTGTGTACATATTTGTTCAAACTATCATTACCGTAATGAAGTAAAAAAAACCTTTTTCCAGCCATGCGTTCATTCATTTGCTGATTTAGCAGTACGTAAATCATCTCCCCATAGCATACGAGCGTACACTGCGTACTGTTTCAGAATCAGTCAGTGGTGGTGGTGTGCAAGACAATCTCGTAAATTATCGCGGGTTTGCTTTTGGTGATTGCGCTTTGATAAGACGCATCCAACCCACGCTGTGTTTTTGCTTGGGAGCCCTTGCGTATGCTCGTCGAGAGTCCTTTTTTGCCATGTCTCATTCAGGACCTCATACTGATCAAATGAAAGCCGAGCGCCATCTATCTGAGCACATTTACGAAATGTGGCCGCAGTGTTTTTTCGAGGAAATTTAGCTTGCAGACTGGCTCGTTTCGGTACCTGTCACGCTCACTGAAAGCTAATGAATCGGTACAGCAGATGTACGTGCCTTATCTGTGTCGACGCTGATTTTTGCTTGCTGCAGATCGAGCGAACGACGTCAAGAACTTCTAATTGTAGTAGTTAAGTTAGTCTATAAAGGTTTGTACTTCATTCTATACGTAAAGCGCTTGTTCTTTCGTGGGTACAGGTCCGCCTTATAGTACGTATAGTCAGGCCCGCACTTTAGAAGAAACTTGTGACGACTTTCCAGCCCATTAATTTGTTCCTCATCATTGCGCCCCACTATGACGTACGTAGCTCATGTGAATGTTTGGGGCGGCTTTTGCTTTTATTTTCATTTTCGTGGGTGGATGATAGCAACGGCGATAATAAGGCGCGGATATGAATATGCACGTACTGTACGGTATGTACGTAAACGGTGCGCTTTCACTCGCTTTGAAGGGTGATAAATACGAAGCATGGAAGCGGAATTTTTTTTATTGCGCCAACTCACCCTTGCGTTTGTTGAGGCGTCAGTAAAAAGTTTCATTTGCGCTTGCCGGAGGAGCATGTACGTAGTAGGGAGTTTGGCCGAAAGAGGGCAGGGGAAAATCCGGCTATCACGATAATAGCTGTTGTTCCAGCATGATAAGAAGCCTTCATTATTTGTGATCAACGTTGGGTGGGTGCCGGCCATTCATTGTTCTACGTATGTATCGTGTTCGGCCAACTTGCATAGGTGACCCGTTACATTTGATGCTCTCGATCCACATCGTCTCGTATTTACCCCAAGCTACCCCCACATATTAGTCGTGCCCTTTTTCGTTTTCTGCCCCCGGCCCCCGCTCTGTTTTCACTAGTTTCGTAGTTCGACGGATTCATAAAAACGGTGCGATAATTCTCTCGGGTTTTGCGCGGGCACCTTAAAGTTCCCTTGGGTGGCGCCGGGGTGCCGTTTCCTGTTTTTTCACGGACCACCGGCTCGTGAAAGTCAATCCTCAGTATTGGGTCGGCTGAAATGCCGTATTTGCCGGCACTAACTGTACATACGTATGTACGCACGTACAGTACGTATGTACGTACAACATACGTATGTGCAACTCAAACAATCATTTTCCACTTCCCTGCGCGCAAGAAGAACAGTGATAGCGTATTGAGTAATCACTCACTTACCGATTGAAAGTGCAATAGGATATGTATAATAGGTACTGTAGGTACATATTCCCAGCCTTTAGTTTAGCACCTCAGAGCAAAGTGTACATATGGAGGCTAAAAAGATATTGAGCGGTTTACGCAGCGTATGTATTGTTTTGACAGTATACGATTCATTATTAGCTTATCGTTCGCCGTTCATGTCTTGTCGCTAACGAAGCCTTATTCAAGTGTCAAACGCATGTGTCATTTATGCGCAATACAGCTTGTTATCACCACCTACGTTCAATATTTAAATTCACCCTGCTTATCATGTCGCATAATATTAGGCAATTTGCTGAATCAATTTGTTTTCACCTGAGTGGCTTCTGTCTGTTCGCACATAGAGCATTATTTATCAGTTCATAATGATAATAATAATGTTAATTACTTGGTGACGCGACGAGCCGTACGGTAGTAGGCGTCACTGAATTGACTATTGTTCGCTGCCATGATTTGTTATCGCATAAAAGATGTTGCTCACATTTATCTACAATGAAGCCAGTAATTCATCTGTAAAATTCTTGTTTACGAACATATTGTAGTTTGTTGTCACTTGTATGATTTCCTTCCTTCATACCTAGTTTTGTGTTTTATTTTCGAATTCAGTGGCGTGGGTTTTGACCACAATAAAGAAGGCGCTCGTGGAATGCGTGACTTTCTAATTGTGATAGATGGCTCAGTAAAGTACTGTACGTACGTGCTCAGTAAAGTACTGTACGTACCCATGTATTGTACTCTCATTCCCCCGCAAGTTTTCTATTTTTTGGAAAGGTTGTCGTGACGTGTCATCCAATCCAACCGTATCGTGCTGCTTATCAAATTTTTTCTTTGCCTTTCAGGGGACCCATTTACACCAGACTTTGGTGATTAGTGCGCTAGGGGGGACGCCCCGTTAAAAGGCCCAACAACCAAACAGCAAATACCATACAATAATACAATTCTTAATTGCAACTTCTCTACCTACGCCCAAGCTCTTCTTGTTCTTATCATCGTTTCGACATTTCAAATTCTAAGCGCCTGCTGATCTTCTGTCGCTGCTTTCATTTCTTGCTCTATCAAATTGAATATTGTACACTTGGCAGCTGAATAAGATGAGAATGGCATGGAATCTTCGGGTGAGAAACCTCTCAATGCAACTTGTTTATAGCGTTGATAGAAGCGCATGTTTTTGGAGGATTGCATTTGATATTTTGACTCGCGTTTTTGGCTCCTGTTTCAGGCGACGCTTCCGGTGGCAATGGCGCTCTATTTTACCATTTCCTCGGCACTGGCGGTCAGTTATCTCATCGTACCCGTGTATAAGCCTGATGCTGCGAACGAAGGAGAACTGCGAAGGCTGAGTCCGCTGCAGGTGCTGTCGGCGGCTGTGCAGAAACGCGCCGCACTGCTGACAAAACGGGGCGGCTTCGATCGGATCTCTTCCGTCGGACTCACGAAACGAGGCGGCTTCGATCGGATCTCTTCCGTCGGACTCACGAAACGAGGCGGCTTCGATCGGATCTCGCTGGTAGGCTTGGACAAGCGCGGCGGCTTCGATCGCATCTCGTCGCTCGGCTTGGACAAGCGAGGCGGCTTCGACCGGATCTCTTCCGTCGGACTCACGAAACGAGGCGGATTCGATCGCATCTCTTCGCTTGGCTTGGACAAGCGAGGCGGCTTCGATCGCATCTCTTCCCACGGATTCGACAAGCGAGGTGGCTTCGACCGGATCTCTTCCGTCGGCTTCGAGAAACGCGGTGGATTCGATCGGATCAGTGCTCGAAGCTTCGATTGATCACTTTACACTATACGTCTGAAGGAGAAGGCAAAAAGGGCAGGCAGTGCTAAGAAGTTGAAAACAACGTGTGCGTGCTTTGAGAAAGAGATTTTTTGTTGCCATCTATTTGTAGACGGCTTGAATAACGTTGGCTATTTGTCACCTAAAAGCAGCTTTTTGAACTGTCAAAAAATGCTGAATCATTGGCGTTTTGTTCTGAAAGATCTATGGTCGTTGCTTTTGCAATGATATAAATAGTTAGGCCCAAGTCATCAGCATCAAACAACCAACCAGAGAGCAAAGAAGTAGGCCTACATCACGTATACTTATACTGTATACCAACAATGCAAAATACAAACGGCAACAAGCGGTGATAAGGCAGTGAAGTACTGAGCAGGTGCATACATCCATATTTTTTATGACAGCTACGTACGTACTGTATAACGCTTGAAATATGCACTGTATGGACAGTAATATAACTGAAATATTGACTACCCAATGGTGTTATCGTTCGTTTTGAAACAATTTGAACAGTTTCAATCCGGGACTGCTTTTCTTTGGTTGCTGCGTCAATCTGTCGTGATGATTGCCATCGATCGGTTGTGTGGCAGATCGGGGCAGAGGATGCAGAATGCCGGAGTGAAGTTTCGCCGCTGGCGATTTCGACCGTCGACCGCCGAAGGACGCCAGGGAACTCTTGGGACTGGGAGTGTGCTGATTGGACAGCCTTCAGAAACGAAAAGGATACAGCTAAACTGCGTATACACGTACCTGCAGTAGATTACACATATACTGTCTACTGTACGTATGTACGTGCTGTACGGGGAAAATTTCGATAATCAATGTTCAGTTGGGTACTGTGGGGTAAGCCCGGACACGGGGGTAAACGGGGGTACGCGGATACCTAGCATATCTCAGCAACCATATGACCGATTGAGACAAGTATTCTACTAATCGATTCCTTCTACTCTCCTCTTTCAAATGAGGCTACCATGTTCATCATTTGCTGAAGCGGAAAGTTCAGGAAAGCGTAGCTGTCCGGGTTTCCCGCACAGTACCCTACATACCTAGATGAGTTTACCCCACAGTACCCTACATACCTGGAGGAGGTGAGCACGGACGTCTTAAGATCGTAGGAGCCGGTGCCGCGGGGCGAATCCGCCGTGGAGGAAGCGGAGGAGGTGACGGAAGCCGGAGCGGCGGCGACTGGCGGCAGGATTCGTCGGTTAAAGGGTGGATGTGGCAAAGATTTGCCCATAGTGGCCCGCTACAGACGTGCTCCGAGTTTGCTCCGAGCGAGTTCGCTCCGAGTTTGGAGTGACTTTGTTTTGATGCGAAACGAACGTCAATGTGCTCACACGACTTCGAATTACAAACTCGGTTGTTCACACGCACGTTCCGAAAAACGGAGCGAGTTCGGAGCGAACTCGGTGATTTTGCATGTTGAAGCATAGTCAGGGCTCCGAATTCGGAGCGAATTCGAAGTTCACGTCTGTAGCGCCCCAGTGAAGGCGAAGATCGATTTTTGAAATTTCCTTCGGTCAGCTTATGCAGTTTTTCAAGACGAATCGATTCCACCGCCATGTCTCGAGGCGATTTTGCCTCCTCGTAAAGAAACACCACTTGTAAAGCGTGTTTCGTTTGCCACAACCGCCCTTTAATTTCCGGCTCGCTGGCGTAGCTGCGGGACGCGGAGGAGGCGGAGCCGCCGGAGTTGCCGGACGAGCCACGCCCGTGCTGTTGCACCAGCTGGCGCGCGCGTCTCCGCGCCAGTGCCGCGCCCATGATCGCCTGCGCGAACACCGACCCCACCAGACTGTAGTCCTCGGTGCTGTTGAGCTCGAAAAACTCGGCCGCGTGCTCCGCCGCCAGTCGGATGCCCTGAGCTTTGCTCACCTGTCTGGAAAACAGCACATAGAAGAAACCATATGCGTTGTGTGTGACCCAAGTTTTTCTCCAGTCAATATTACATGGACTGGTATTCACATGTTCATACTATTGTGTACTGTATACGTGAACAGAACACTTACTTACATGTTTGTATGTACATGTAAGTAAGTGGCACGTGTGATGTGTGAGTCGTGTGCTACACAAAAACGAAACGTGTGTGATTATAACGTGCATAACAATGCAATGCATATCGCGTCGTACAAAAGTAAGAGTACGTAAGTACGTACGGTTGTTCTAAGAATGAATATTTCTTGATAAGTTTGTGCTTGGATCGACAGCTGACACGCAAAAACGTGACAGCGGCGTGGCGCATACTTATATATTTATTTCTCCGTACGCACACACATAATGTGTGGTAAGGTGAAGTATGGCTAACTTGTAATTTCATTGGTGCGCTTCAGACGTGAACTCCGAATTCGCTCCGAATTCGGAGCTCTGCCTATGCTTCAACATGTAAATCCTCCGAGTTTGCTCCGAATTCGCTTCGTTTTTCCAAACGTACGTGTGAACTGCCGAGTTTGAAACTCGGAGACGTGTGAACAACCGAGTTTAGCTCCGAACTCGGAGGCTTCTCGGAGCAAAAGTCGGAGCTAATTAGAAAATACAAAAAACTGCGCAGAAAATTTACGACGAGGCGCGTGAACCTCCGCAAAGTGATAAAAGTTGCTCGGCGTTGCTTTCTCCTCTTGTGAACGACTGAAAAGAAGCGCGCCGTGTTTATTCGGAGCAAAAACGTTTACGTGTGAACAACCGAATTACGCTTCGAATTCGCTCCGAATACGGAGGCTTCTCGGAGCGAACTCGCTCGGAGCAAACTCGGAGCACGTCTGAAGCGCACCATTGGCCGCTTTTGCTTTTCACGCGCTTTCTGTGGTTTGACGTCAATCAAACCAAGCACGAAAGTGTTGCTTGCAACCAAAATATCGACCATTACTGCAAGTGCTGTACCTACAGTACATGCAATATAGTATGTACACGCTGCGCACATACATGTATACATGTAGCTGGAAGTGTGAATTGCTGTCAGCTAATAGGAAAAGCTGATTAAAAAAGTAATGCCTTTTTTATCGCTGGTGACGATGTCTTGACGTTCCTGGGTGACAAACAACCACCGCCTTCGAAAACAAGTGGCGTGGAGACAAACTTTTAGCTATTTATTTTGGGACCTACCTACGGCAATTCCGGGAAAAAATACGATAAAAGTTGGGTGTTTTGGCGTCAACAAACTTTCCTCGTGATGCTATAAATTGCCGCGTTCCTCAAATTAGCCGAGAAAAAGCAACTTACGTACATAACTCCTCCGCAATACAGTGAATGGAACAGAAGGAGAGAAAAGAAAATGTCACGCAGACGTAAAATTACCCACCCCCCCCCCCTTTTCGCACCAAAATAACCTACTTTATTGTACCCTATCTCGTCACGGACAATAGTCTATTGCTAATCCAATAGACAATATAGTCGAAGCAAACGGTAGATTGTTTACCGATATCTCTCCAGATCGGTTTTGTTGCCGAGCAGACAGGTGAAATGATTGCGGACACAAAGCGAGTGATTGTGACCAGCGATCCTGTGAAGCAACTGCTCTGCGTAGGCGAAAGATTGGAGACTGGTGATACTGTACACAACCAGATAAACGTCTGCCCAGCTCAAGAAACGGGCCGGGTCTTTCTCTGGCTAAAAGAGCAGAAGCACGCAGTACGTACTGTACATACTGTACTATTCAATATTGCAATGCACACGAAGAAACAATGTTTTAAACTGGCACCTAGCGTAACCTCCCTGGTACCTGTACAGTGTAGTAATGTACTGCGCACATATAATAACTCGAAGGAAAAAGTATGCAAGCATAAGCATACTTGTTCCACAGTGTCCATAATGCTGACGAAGCAGTCGTGACCTTGAATGACCTCTTGCTTGCAGTAGGTGTCTTCCATATTGGGATCATACTCCGTGATAAACCGTTTGGTCAAGTACTTCACAGTCAGTGCTAAAACGATTCGTGCTGCGTCACAAATGGAAGCACGACTTTTGCCTTCGGCAGCAAAAGCTTACCGGATTTTCCTGATCCGTTCATCCCAAGCACAGCAATGTGAATATCTTCACAGCTATTGTTTCGCGGACGCCTCATCATGATAGTATTAAAAATAAGTTATAAGTTAAGTTATAAGTTATATATTCTTGATAATATGTATTTAGCACACCAGAAGGATAAAAAAGACCTTTGCCCCGAAGACAATTTCACGCACAGAAAATGGCCTGGAGCAATTTCGCACAGTTAAAAAAACGACCAATCATCTGATGGAAAGCTTCAACTTCGTGTTTCGAACTACTCTCTGAATCAACAACAAGCGAGGAAAACGATAAAGGCCCTGAAGGCATCAGCAGCCCACCTCATATCAGGCTGTTCCCCTGCGTGTACTTGTAGGTATGCGTATTGCGCAGACGTACATACAGTACATACTTATGTACATACACAACATTAGCATTAAAACAGCTCATATTGTTATTGTGTTCGGCTGCTCACTTCGACACGCTGTTGTTCCTTTTCATCATTGGAGCTTCCTCATAGCAAGTACGTAGCATACATACAGTACGTATGTACAGTTGATGCATAAGTACGTACGTATGTACAAACGCTGCAATGTGCAGTGAAATGAGGCTCCCTGAGGGCATTAGTCCATCCTAGTATCCTTTGTTCTCTAATCACCACTGCAAAGCCTTCATTTCCGTCCTTCTGGCACTGCTAGGCACGGAGCTGTGCCAGAATGGAATGCCACTCGGCTGTTGACCACTGACTGCTTCGCCGGCCAAAACAAAAGTAGTTACGCTTAGTGAACAAATATAAACTCGAACTTGCTAGGAAAAGTCTACCTCACTGACTTGTATTCTGCTGCTTGCTTATTTTTATTCAGAACACATGTCCATAACACATATACCAATACGTAGGAGCAAAAACAAGCAACACGGAGCATGGATGAAGTCATCGGCTGTTACTGTTAGTACCTAGGTTGGCCGGGTTTCGGCCCTCATATTAGCAAAAATGTTAGTAAGGTATTCGTACGGCGTGTGTGCTACTGCTTCTTCTGCTTTCCATTGCTTCGTCTGCTTTCCTGGCGGACCGGTTGGGGTGGTGGGTCGGCTCTGTGGCGTGACGTTTGTGACCTGCTCCTGTGCCGTGTAGAACTTAGTGCCACCTGCCGCTGTTCCTATCCGTTTGCCTCCTGCAGGCGTTAACGAACTGGGCTGCTTCGGCTTACTGCCTGGCGTGATCTTGATGTTAGTAGCACCCCGTTTCTGCGGCGTCCGTGTCCGTGTGAAAAATTTAGCACCACCTCCCGTTGCTGCTGTTCCTTTCTGCTCGCCTCCTGGAGTTAAGGGACTGGGACTGGGCTTACTCTCCGGCATGATGTTAGTACCCTGCTTCTGCTTCTGCGTTGTCCGTAGACGCGATTGTAATTGCAACCAGCGGTAGTAGTTCGTGTCTCCATTTCCTGTCTTCGCCTTGCCCCCCGCAGCTTTAATCCGTGCCTTACTGGTAAAGTTGTCCTGGTACGTAGTTCCGTAGCTCGGAGTGAGTGTGCGACTACCCGCCTCCTTATTCGCTGCTTCCTGTTTCTGGGCTTTGGACCGACGACGATAAATAATGCAGAACAGCAGGAGAAGCAATAAAAAAAGCGCAACCAGTCCGAACACGATCAGGAGTATCGCCCACCAAGGGAGGCCAGTCGATCGCTTCCGCGTAGGGGTGGTAGTGGTGGTGTTAGTTGTTGTGGAGGTGATGCTGGTAGTAGTTGTTGTTCTTGTAGTCCCCAGTGTCCGTGGTAGATGTGATGGTGGGGTCGGAGACGGGGCTGGGGGCAGGGTTGGGATTGGACGTGGGGCCAGGGTTGGGGCCAGGGTTTGGGGTGGGGGTTGGGGTGGGGGTTCGAAAGGACAGGTCCACACGTACTCGCAAATGCACTGCCAGCCGTCCTCTAGTTGCCATGGCTCACAGATGTGGATGTATACGGCCCCCCACTTGCAGCCCTTGCCCCATTTGTCGCTCCCGTCCGGGCCTCTCCGTGCCATATGTGCGGCGCTTTCCTTGCAGACATAGCGACCGGCATGCGAGTCGTAGCAGTCGCAATTACGGCCACTGGTCAGCCGGCAAGTCACCCGTATGCTGGTGTTTGTGATAACGCACCTCATGTCGGGGATCGCGTTCTCACTTCTGATGGTGAATTCCGTCGCGAGAAGCATGATGCCGCGTTCACCAGACGCCAGACGTCCCTAACGGACGTAGTCCGTCCGCAAATCAGTAACGGATGTATCTAGGAGTACATGGCACACCGCAAACAACCGTATACGCCTAGATACGTCCTTTACGGATTTACGGACGGACGACGTCCGCTTACGGACGTCTGGTGAACACGGCATGAGGACGAAGCGACGATAGATAGGGAAGCGGCATGAGGACCGTGGAACAACTGGGGCGACTCCGGTGAAAGTTGCTGGTGGCATCGGGCTTGACTGAGTGCGGGATCTTTGTGCGGGAGGCAACGGAAGGCGAAGGTAATGCGGATGAGGTCCGACGCAGCGTCGACAAGAAAAAAGATCGCAGGCAGAAGAACAAAGAAGAGCGACGGAAGGAGAACCGACCAAACGGCAAAAGAAAAAAACAAGCAGACTGATGAGAAGCCACGAATGCAGTAGACTGTGTATGATCAAAAATATGATTATGAACTTGTATTTCAGGGGCATAAAACTTCTCAATGTAGAATGGACCTGGACCAACAGTTTATCATAAATTTTTTGTGATAGCCTATCTCTTTGTTCTGTTAATGTACATTATATACGTACATACTGGCACTACGTACTGTACTGTACCTGCATTCAACACTTGTTACCCTACTGGTCAAAAGTACAGGTACGATTGCGCGCGTTTTATTGGACTTGCCAGTAACGCGCATGCAACCGGCGAGCAACTCGCGGGTACTTGAACGGCATCTTGAGAGCGGAGATCAAGTGGTCATAATAATCCGCCGCGCGTCTTTTCTCTCAGAATCTGCTGTTTGTTCAAGTCAGGTCAGGGCAATGTTAGGACGGAAAGTTTTTATGCTTCAGATGAAGGACTAATCCGATTTATGGTGCACGCGCTCACTCGCGCGCAACTTTTATCCCCCTCTTAATTGATGCCGTTCAAGTATGCGCATGTACACGCGCGTACGCGCAGCAAAGTACCTGTACTTTTGACCTGTAGGGTAGTTGTACATACGTAATATCGAACAGCACAAAAAATATCAATCACAAGAGAGATTCACGTCACTTATATAAATGAGTCTATTTTCTTCTCCTCTTCCTGCCCAAAAGCCCAAAGAGTCCTCCGAGCCCTCCTCCTCCTCCTGCTCCGCCCAGTTGCCTCTGCTGCAGTTGCTGTTGCAGCGCCAATCTTTGCTGCTGCTGCACGAGGCTTTGAGCTTGTCCAAAGAGACCTCCGAGTAAATTATTGGCAGCCGGAAGAGCCCCACCACCGCCTCCTCCAGTCAAAGCATTACCAGGGAATATTTGTGACGTAGAAGGAAAGTGGGGAAACGACTGGCCGAGGCCAGTGGCGCCAGGATTCGGCGCTCGAAATCCTGCTCCAGCCAATCCCAGAGCAGTCCGAGGTTCCAGCAAATTGTTACCGGCTGGCACCAGCTGTTGCTGCTTCAACGCAGCCAAAATGTCCCACGGATCCGTATTGGGATTTTGAAGCGGCAGCCCTCCCGCGTTCAAACTGTGGACGGCCGCCAGCCCCGCGGCACCCCCGCGCCGATTTCTGGCAGACGGAATGCCGAACAGGGCGCCCAGTTCGTCGCCGATCGCCTGCAGAACGTTGGCGAGATAGTTTTCGAAGGCCTTATTGTTCGGCGCCTCGGCGGTGATTGGAGGAGGCGCCGTGGCCGCCGCGACTATTTGAGCCACGTCTTGCGTGTGTAGAGCCGGCGGCGCCGATAGCTCAGCGGTAGTGGGCGCTACTGCTGACCTCTGTCTCGGCGGGTTCACGGTTACCCAGCCGGAATCGCCGGGACCAGTCACCGGGCCCATGAATTGCTCGGACGTGTCGTTACTTGAAAGGTCAATGCCAGAAGCGGCAGCGCTTTGAGTCGTTGCGAGAATTTCAGTGATCGTCGCAGTGCTGAATTGCAACGGTGGCGTAGCAACCGCGAGGGGAAGAAACTTGCTCGTGTCGGCGTGGTCTAAGCTGTCGTTTACGACCGACGCTGTGTAAATTAGCGCATTCGGATCCAACTCCTCTGCCGTCTGTGCCGTGGTTCCGAAATTCGGTGGCCTCGAATCGAAATTATTCTTATTCGGACGAGATCCTAGGCCGCCGCGAAGTAAATCAGAATTGTAGTAGTATTCCTCGTCGTAAAGGGAAGGCGGAGGTCGGTATTGGTCGTAGCGAGTATGCGATGATCGGGAGAATGGGTCCAGCGTCTCGTACAGTTGCTGAGTGGACGCGAGCTTTTGCGATCGCGACAAGGCGTTCGGTCCTCGGCTGATACTATTTCTATCTTTGTTGGTGTTGCCGTGCTGCTTGTTTAACCTGTTCAACCTGTTCAGATGCTGGCGCATGTATTTCACGTCAGACGCTGAAACACAATGTAGCCTTAGCCTATGTTGTGTACGTACGTAGTGTACAGGGTGACAGCAAGAAAGTTATCGCCCGATGTTTGGCTTACAACAGCCGATTTCTCTGCCGGATATTTCCGCCAGTTTCACATCGTCTATGCCGACATAAGTTTCCGGGCCAAGTGCGTCCACGACGAATACCATCTCAAAAAACAGTACGACGCAATTCAAACTGTACACATAAGCACCATATGTACGTACAGACGTACCCATGCAACACCTTAGTGTACGTACATACAGTACAATATACAGAGGCGCCTGTATATGTACTGTACATACTGTACCTCAGTAGGCATGGTGGAATCGATGAGTGCCACTTTAATCTTGCGCCATCCTTTGCCTCCAAGGTGATTGCTTCCGACAGCTTGCCAGAGAATATTGCGACTGTCGAAAATGTCATTTTCATACAAAGCCAACCGACCTTGCGCATCATCGCTAAACACAAGTCCCGACATATTGAGATTACATTACGTACAATGTTTTCCTTGCTCCAGCTCTACAGGGCCTGTAGAGCTAGTGGCAAACAAAAACCTCATGAAACCCT
Source organism: Epsilonema sp. ZAB3_2 (assembly GCA_030247985.1). Classification (NCBI taxonomy): domain Eukaryota; kingdom Metazoa; phylum Nematoda; class Chromadorea; order Desmodorida; family Epsilonematidae; genus Epsilonema; species Epsilonema sp. ZAB3_2. The sequence continues at coordinate 14,145 of JASAMW010006993.1, forward strand.
AATGAAACCTTTCGGTCAAAGGTTGAAACTGTAAACACCTTTTATGACCTTATGAAAGCGTAGAATTCCAGAAACGAGGCTTCTGGTACGTAGAACGCGGCGCTTCTCAATGCGGCTCGTTGATGCGGCTGTCGCAGTGGATCTCCGCCGATGTAAGCATACGAGTGCCCTGAAAAGTAGGCAAAAAATGCCATGCCAAGGCCTAGGTGTTCAGTTCAGGGCCAAACCATACGACACGTACCATACATACACCCTATTGTATTGGTAACGCAGGACCTGATGGAAAAGTACCGCAAGTCTGTGCGGTCAATAAAAGGACGTGTGCAAGCCCAGTGACGACGTTCAAGAGTGGGAGTTTGAGAAATTGAGCTTCTTGGTGTTGTGTGTACGTGTAGGTAACGTAGAAGGAATTAAAAATACATACAATACGTAGCAAGGAGGCTGGAAGTCTTACTAGGCCGGCCATGATGATCTGGAAAGCCGGGTGTATTGTGCAACCGTCGATTCTTCAGAATCCACCCAAAGTTGGAAGTCGCGTCGTTATGCCTGTAAAGCAACCGCATACAGTACGGTACAGTACGTAAGTCAACTGCCACACTACACCTACCTACAGTACATTATGCATAAGACACAGGGTGTAGTACCTAGTACGTAACAGTATATAGGGTAACTGTGGGGTAAACCCGGACATGTAGTATACATATCCCAGCAGCCATACGACCGATTGAGACAAGTAGGTATTTTACCAATCGATTCCCTGAACTCTCCTCTTTCAAATGAGCTACACCATGTTCATCATTTGCTGCTGAAGTGGCAAGTTCAGAAAAGCTTAGGTGTCCGGGTTTACCCCGCAGTACCCTACCATCTGCAAAACTCGTAATTGAACGGACAGGCGACGGCCGGACAGGCGCCGGCCACCACATCCGCCGCCGCCGTGATAATCTCGATCTCCTGCTCCACCGCTGTTAACCCTTCGCCTCCTTCGGCGTCCGACACTTCGGACACTTGGCCGCCGCCTCCGCCTAGATTTTTCGTCATCTTCACCGTCCAATTGACCTTTCCCTCGTCCTTATTCTTTCTGCCAGGTGGTGAGGATGCGGAAGAGAAGCCAAACTCGTCGCTCCAGATCACGGGGCCGATCTGTTCCTGGCGTGTCGGGTCGTGTGAAGCGGGCTTTCGGTCGTGGAATGTGCTGGGCGGTGGGGGTCGCCATTGCCCCGCGTCGGGGAAGGGGGGCCAGGGAAAAACGGCGTTCGATGGGGATGAGGGAAGGGAAGGTGCGGGCGCTCTGGGCAAGGACGCTTGAAAATCTCGGATGCCGTCGAAGTCCAGTTGGTTGGTAGCTAAAAACGGAAAGGTTTGTACTGTAGGTAATGTATGGATATTGTACGTGAACGACCTTCCTAGTACTGTATGTATTGTCTGGCTGACCTAAGTTGGCAGTGTACATAAGTCACCAGTCAACCCCGCGTGCGACGCTTAGTAGTTCTTGGTCACTTCTTTGTCAGAGACATTCAGAGACATTTAGTAGCAGCGTAGTAGCGAGAACAGACAATCGCTGGGCAACGGTCAACAAGATCGATTTTCCTTCACTATGTACGTAACTGCCAACACAGGTCAGCGACACAATACAACACATGATAATTATTTGCAGAAGAGAATATTGCTCACATGCGGTCCAAATCACGTCATCAATTCCAACTGTGTCAAACGGACTGTTGAACATCGATGCTTCAAAGACGATCTATGCAGACAAGACAGCAACATTAGCACACTAGTATTTACAGTTATTTAGTGAAATGCATTTCTTTCTACCTACCTACAATTACGTGTGTACCTGAAAGGTCAACGGATCTGCTGGTATAGTGACCCGTCGCAGAGTCCACTGCTGTGGCCCAGGCCCACTTATGGTGTCAAAGCAGCGAAGCTGAGAAGAGCCCGCTTGACGCGTACAAACCTGCAAATTCAAAAAGCCAAAGAAAATTCTTACCAATAGTGGCTCGCACTGTACTGTGGTTGTAATTGTGCAGTGCAGTGCACTAACGTACTGTACATGTATACGTACTACGTACTGTATGCACACAGTAGGTAGGGGGTGCTCGACTTACGTACACAACCCGTTTCCTACCCCGGTTTTCGTACCCTGCTCATTTGGTACACTTTGCAGTTCGTACCGGACCCACCTGGTACACTCCTCGATTCGTACCCCAATTTTACGTACACAATTTGTTAGCAGTGCGATTCGTACACTTGCATCTGGTACACAAATTGTTTCGTACATTCAATGGTAGGTACACTTCCCAGTACGTATACACATTATTCTTTGGTCCTTGAAGGGTTCTTTGGCTTAGGCTGAGGCTTAGGGTTAGGCTTAGGCTGAGGCTTAGGCTTAGGCTTAGGGTTTGGCTTAGGCTGAGGATTAGGCTTCACCTTAGGCCGAGGCTTAGGCAGAGGCTTAGGGTTAGGCTTAGGCTTAGGCTGAGGCAATCTTGGAGCAAATTTGGGGAAAATTTTCCTTCTCGACCTATCCAATCCACTAGGCTTTTCGTTATGAGCAGAACGACAGTTTAGTAGTTTCACTTGCGTAGCTATTTTTGATTTCGACAAGCATGTATGATTGGAATGACCTGTAGGTACAGTAGCTGTGCAAATTTGTGTGTGTACGTATCTCAAAGTGTACGAACAAAAAAGTGTACGAATCGGGGATGTCAAATGTACGAAATGAAAGTGTACCGATCAACAAGTGTACGACAAAAGCAGTGTACGTAATGGCATGGGTACGAAAGTGTAAGTGTACGAAACATGCGGGTACGAATCGGCAGTATACGAAACGGTGAGTGTACGTAATGCGAGCAGATCGTAGGTAGGTACGTACGTGTTGTACTAGTACTAGTATGTACATCTACAGGACACAAGTACCTACCTACATACAGTACCTATTGTGTACGCATAAATGTACCCGTACTGTAGTCACATCACATAATTTACATACCCTGAGCACGGGCGGTGCAGCAGCTTTCCAGTAGGTGAATCGGAGTTCCGTGTTTGCGCTGGTGCCTTGTATGACGGCGCTGACGAGGAGCGTGCGCGCGTTGGGCTGATTCTCGGGTCTGAAGTCAGTCAAGTTTACTTTCCATAATGTGGGAACAGACATTTACCCGACCGTACTAGGAAAAGACGATCACCTGAACAGGCCTTGAGCGTATGCGAACTGGCCCTCTCCGGTGATGGTACGCGGAATACTGTGGAATCCGTCGATCGGCACGCTGTCGTCTATGCGCCAGTCGAAGGCGTTGTTCGGCTCGTTGGTCCACGTACAGAAGGAGCCTTGGTCGAAATTGCAGTTCAGATTCTGCGCGAATGTCCTGATGACGCAATAGAGAAGCAGAATGCCTAGAAGAAACATACTAATCGAGAAGGAAAATTTGCCAGATGTGCCAGGGAATCGAACCCTGGAACTCTCGCGTTCCAGGCGAGCGCCTTAACCATTTGACTACACACCCGGATGACCTCAGTCACACAATTTGACTAGTATTGACCAGTTGCGCTGGAAATTTCTGGGCGGTCGCAAGCTGATCCCTTCCATCTAGTAATTTAATCTTGCAATTCTGTGCTATTTTTGATTTTCTGTGCAATTTTTTAATCGGTTCTGGCTGATGCTGGCGGGGTTACGATCAAAAATTGTACTGAAAAAAGTGTCTGCAAAACAGAGGTCCGGCTTGTGACCACCCAGAATTTTTAGCGCAAACGGTGAATACACGTAACAGTACCACACATACGTACAATACATCCCGTACTCCGTACTTACATACACTTACAGTATTGGCTTACCAAAACGCAGAAGATAAAGCATGGTTCTTTCCTTCTCGAAGGTGACAGAAATGCCTTCACGTGGTGGCGGCCATTTCACTGATATTAATTTGTCTTATGACGTCGGCGAAGTTTTGTTTCCCACCGGAAATGTACCTAATGCAGTATGATGTACACGTTACGTACCCTGCAGCGGGCGACACTGAAACATACATACTCCCAATAAAAATGTGTCAGCGAATTGTGTAGCCGACATGGCCGATCTCTCCTCCCCTTTTGCGACCGGATTATCCCTCTTCAAAGTAGGTACATACGTATTGTATTGTACGTACACGTAGGTATATTATCTCTCTTCATAAACATTCATATATTGGGGGACACGCGACGCGGATGAGATGAATAGTGACCAGAACAGGGCGGCCGGAAATGGACGCACATGTACATACGTATGTAATGTATGTACAGACAACAGAATATTCACTACATGTAGCAGACTACGACGTGTAGTAAGTACTCAATAGTACTAGTACTCACTTGCAGGTGTAAGCGATAGAGGAAAGGGAGGCGAAGAGAGAAGTCATCCGCGGTTCGAGCTACGGCATAGGGTGACGCGGGGAAAGCTGGGAGATGAAAGGAAAATGCATAGAATCTTGAGTGGTCGAATGTTGTTGAGCTGTTCTGTGCTGTCCTATGTACAGTACCTACCTACTGATACCTGAGTATGCACAGTACATATGTGTGTACAATGTACATACACAGCACTGGTTAAATTTACACAGCTATTCTCTTTCCAGGGCCCAAATTTCCCCGTGCTGCCATACTCTAGGTACGTAATCCCGGACGATGGATGCGCACAGTTGCTCGCTCTAATTTCGGCGCGCGTGCGGGCGCACTCTCGGGATTTAGTAAAATAGTATTCACTGAATCGTCAGTGTTCCACAGCTGCATATCGTTCGTATCGATTACTACTCTGATCAGGCAGGGGATCAAAGCTCGCGCGTCGATGGAAGAATAATTTGCCAGGCCAGAGACGACGATGATCTCCGTGCTCCTCTCGCTCCCGAGCGACTTCGATGACTTTTGTTGCTCCGGCAAAGACCTCGAGGACGGAAAAAATTGGTGACTTTCGCACTTGAACATGATGGCGTTCTTTACGCAGCCATTCGCCATTTCAAATGTCAAAGTTTTAGTCGTCTCATCATGCGTTGATCTCCGAGGGATCTGTCATATTTCCGCGTTCTGCGTGCGTGCGTGAGGTCCAGACACATATCATGGAAATGACATAATGTTTCGTTCAGGAGGTACATAGGAGGAGCACAGGAGCAAAAGTGCATTATCCGCCTAAATCGCGTGGATGCCTCGATTGTGTTTTTCTTCTCGACACCACCAAGTTGAGACCACCACCGGCGGCCTTTGTTGGCCCATTTATCTTGATGGGATGATCGTCACGGTCACCATCGTGAAATATTGCCACCATTTTCACTGATGATCCGCTTGTTACATCGGCGAAAAGTGTATACGTATATACGTACCTACGTATGTACAGACATATAACTCGTGCAACTTTCAACCCAGGATATAAGATCAGCCAACCGATTGTCATTGGACCCAAACCAATTGACAGAGGGCGCACAAACGCCCATTTTTGAAACACTACTATATCACGTCACCCTGGAGACGCTAAGGATCTGAAGGTTGAGGCTAAGCTTATGCATAAGCTTAACCAGAAACGAAAGGCGGGTTGTATAGGAATCTGGAGACGCTAAGGATCTGAAGGTTGAGTCTAAGCTTATGCATAAGCTTAACTATAAACGAAAGGAGGGTTGCATGAGAGTCTGGAGACGCTAAGGATCTGGAGACACTAAGCGCTTAACCATAAACGTAAGGAGGGTCTTTTAGGCATAAAGGAAAGGCGGGTTGCATAGGAATCTGGAGACGCTAAGGATCTAGAGATGCTTAGGTGGGTTCCTGGAGACGCTAAGCATCTGGAGACACTAAGGATCTGGAGACGCTTAGGTGGGTGTCCTGGAGACGCTAAGCAGTGGAGACGCTTAGGCGGGTTGCTTCTGGAGACACTAAGGACCTGGAGACGCTTCGTACCCCCCAAAATCGTTATTTGTGGGGGCGCGCGCGCACTTCCCAGCTTGTCTGGCAACAGTTCTGCCGATTTTGCCTATGCACTTGCTGTGATTCTTACCAATTACACTGATTTTGACAGCAAAATGCATACTGAGTCATTTGTGAGTAAATTTGCTTGCCAGGATGAAAATGAGCTGGGAGCAAAAAGTCTGCCAGGAGGAAAATGAAGTGAGCAATAATGTGCAGCAAAGTTGTTTGGATTCAAGTTTCTGTCAGAAAAAAATGTCTCTATCATGTAGAACTTTGACTCACTATTATTTTCAGCTCATTTTCCTTGTGGCAAGTTTTTGTACTCAGCTCATTTTCCTCGTGGCAAGCTGCTGTCCACAAATGATGTCATCAACTTACAAACATGTTCAAACATGTTTCTCAACTATTTTGCATCATGTAGAACTTGACTCACTATTGTTTGCAGCTCATTTTCCTCGTGGCAAGTTTTTGTACTCAGCTCATTTTCCTCGTGGCAGCCTACTGTCCACAAGTGACGTCATCAACTTACAAACATATGTTTCTCAACTATTTTGCATCATGTAGATCTTGACTTACTATTCAGTTCATTTTCCTCTTGGCAAGTTTTTGTACTCAGCTCATTTTCCTCGTGGCAAGCTGCTGTCCACAAATAATGTTATCAATAGTGATGTCAACTGAAAATCTAAATGTGGTACCCAATTTTTTGGGTAAGAATCGTTTGAAATTGTTTTCGCAAATGATGTTGTCAATAGTGATGTTAACTGAACATCTATCTAGTAAGCTCTATGATTGAGAATGATGTCATCAGCTATTCTGGTTGTTCTTGTGTGCCCCCCCCCCCCCCAGATTTGGGGCTAACAAAAGACATTTTGACCTGTTAACCAGTTAACAGTTAACTGGAGTTAACACAGTTAACTGAAGTTAACACAGTTAACAGAGCTACTTCTGTACTACTTTTACTCTTTGCAGGCAGATTCATTGCATACAAAGAGCCAATTGCCCATACAAGTGAGCAGAACACTTGGATTCAATGTGCTGTTAACAGGGTTAACCAATCTGTTCCAAGTAGACACCATATCTCTGCTGTTTTGAAGCTATTGTTTTTGAATTATTTTTTATTTGCAAAAATTGCATGACCAAAAATTGGATACATCACATAAAATACTTGTTTCATTCAATGAAATCATTTTACTTAATCATCTGTATCTGTTTCATCATCTTCAATCAGTGGATCCAAGGCCTCAAGATTTTGCTTCAATTTCTTTTTGATCAGGAATTTGTATTTGTCCCATGCTGTGTCCCACATTCCCATCATTACATCTTCACTATCATCTTCCATTTCGTCCTCCAGTTTGGCCACTTTAGCTTCAATTCGTTGAACCAGTTTATCATCTTTGGCAGCAGACATAATATTTTCCATTGTGTAATAGTTTAAAGTCATTTTCCTCAGAAAGGATGAGAATAATTCGCCTTCCAAGAAGTCCTGATGTATTACACCAGGCACATGACCAGGTTTCCCAATGGCTACTCTCTCATTGAACAGGTTGTCAGCTGTGTACTCTATGAACTGGCTCCAAAAATCTTTTTCCTTTTCTTCCTCTTCTACACTTTCATTGTCATTTGTTTCAATTTCCATACCAGACTGAACTTCTGTTGCTCTGCTTCCAGCATTGGATACAGAATCACTTGCTGTCACACTTGTTTCACTATCCACATCTTGTTGGTCTTCATTATATTCTTTGTTCCTATGCTTGCTAATTACATGCCGATTATAAGAATATTTTGTGGCAAATTCCTTGTTGCACAAATTGCAGGGAATTGTTGTGAATTCCATTGCTTTGTCAGTTTGGCTAGATAGAGAAACACTGTACTGTTGGGGTGTCAGTTCTGGTTCTAGCAATGGTTAACAGTTAACACAGTTAACAGTTCACCTTGTTAACAGGTGGAAATAACAGAGTTTGCTGCCTCCCTAGAAACTCATATGATACAGAAAAGGGTGAAAAAGCAAAGGCAAATTAATGCTGAAAGGAAGGAGTGATACAGAAGTAGCTCTGTTAACTGTGTTAACTTCAGTTAACTGTGTTAACTCCAGTTAACTGTTAACTGGTTAACAGGTCAAAATGTCTTTTGTTAGCCCCAAATCTGGGGGGGGGGGGCACACAAGAACAACCAGAATAGCTGATGACATCATTCTCAATCATAGAGCTTACTAGATAGATGTTCAGTTAACATCACTATTGACAACATCATTTGCGAAAACAATTTCAAACGATTCTTACCCAAAAAATTGGGTACCACATTTAGATTTTCAGTTGACATCACTATTGATAACATTATTTGTGGACAGCAGCTTGCCACGAGGAAAATGAGCTGAGTACAAAAACTTGCCAAGAGGAAAATGAACTGAATAGTAAGTCAAGATCTACATGATGCAAAATAGTTGAGAAACATATGTTTGTAAGTTGATGACGTCACTTGTGGACAGTAGGCTGCCACGAGGAAAATGAGCTGAGTACAAAAACTTGCCACGAGGAAAATGAGCTGCAAACAATAGTGAGTCAAGTTCTACATGATGCAAAATAGTTGAGAAACATGTTTGAACATGTTTGTAAGTTGATGACATCATTTGTGGACAGCAGCTTGCCACGAGGAAAATGAGCTGAGTACAAAAACTTGCCACAAGGAAAATGAGCTGAAAATAATAGTGAGTCAAAGTTCTACATGATAGAGACATTTTTTTCTGACAGAAACTTGAATCCAAACAACTTTGCTGCACATTATTGCTCACTTCATTTTCCTCCTGGCAGACTTTTTGCTCCCAGCTCATTTTCATCCTGGCAAGCAAATTTACTCACAAATGACTCAGTATGCATTTTGCTGTCAAAATCAGTGTAATTGGTAAGAATCACAGCAAGTGCATAGGCAAAATCGGCAGAACTGTTGCCAGACAAGCTGGGAAGTGCGCGCGCGCCCCCACAAATAACGATTTTGGGGGGTACGAAGCGTCTCCAGGTCCTTAGTGTCTCCAGAAGCAACCCGCCTAAGCGTCTCCACTGCTTAGCGTCTCCAGGACACCCACCTAAGCGTCTCCAGATCCTTAGTGTCTCCAGATGCTTAGCGTCTCCAGGAACCCACCTAAGCATCTCTAGATCCTTAGCGTCTCCAGATTCCTATGCAACCCGCCTTTCCTTTATGCCTAAAAGACCCTCCTTACGTTTATGGTTAAGCGCTTAGTGTCTCCAGATCCTTAGCGTCTCCAGACTCTCATGCAACCCTCCTTTCGTTTATAGTTAAGCTTATGCATAAGCTTAGACTCAACCTTCAGATCCTTAGCGTCTCCAGATTCCTATACAACCCGCCTTTCGTTTCTGGTTATGCTTATGCATAAGCTTAGCCTCAACCTTCAGATCCTTAGCGTCTCCAGGGTGACGTGATATAGTAGTTGAAACCATACGACATCACTAACTCAAGACATATCCCATCAAACACTATTGCAACACATCAATCAACTGTACATGAAAGATCATGTAGCTAGCTACCTAACAAACCTATAGTAGCTAGAATAGAGTCACGCACTAGTTTGTGAGGGTTAATATTTCCACTCTTGCAAAAAACCGCATAAATGGAGGCAGGACGTTTAGGCGCTGATGTTTCCACCGAAATGTCTCTGAATGGCTTGTGCCACCAGATTCCTGGTCATCTGCTCGTCCACTCGTATGTCGGTGGTGAGAAGCATTGCGTGGTTGAGGACAGTCACTTCCGAGTTCTCCATTTGCACCTTGCTGATCAGGGGCATGGGCACACCATTGGCCAGATCGTCAGAGATCAGCTTCTCAAAGATAAACAGGGCAAACTGCCTGCAACCAGCATCAATCAAGCCATTCAGCGCTAAAGACGCAGACCATCATAATGTACCGTACATACCTATGTATGTACATAGTGCTTCCGTGCGTACGTACACCAAATGTAAGGCTGTGATGCATGCGCCAACAATAATACGTGAACACTACATTGTATTTATTGGTGCATAGCCCCATATGCAAAAATGGGCTATGCAAGGGAGATTTTTTTATGTTTTTGAGAGGTGCGCAGAGGCATATTTTCTAGGTCAAAGGAACGTGTTTTAGGGCATAATTGAGGCAAAAACAGGGTTATTCTAGTACAATACACCCCCAAGCAGGCTTATACGCATCTACATAGCTTGCTGTGGGAGTGGCTATGGGTAGCTTATGACCAGCTTATATAGGTAGCTTCAGGTACTCTACGTACCTCTACAGTACATATGGGCTATGCATGGGGGGGGGGGGGGGCTATGCTATGCAGGGGAGCTATACACCGGTAAATACGGTATTATAGGCTTACCCAATATCTTCCTTGGCCTTCGCATCCACCGGAATGGAGCTTTCATTGATCGTTAAGTTGAGAGAATCGATGCGCACTTTTCCCCGTATCCGTTGCTCCACGAACGCTACAGAGGCGCGGCAGTGCAATTCGAAATCGGCAGTCAGCAGGGGTTGGGACGCGACGCGCGCCTTGAAAGCGCCGAACAGTTTCACGGCCACGAATCCGTCGGGTCGAAAGGCGAAGGTCGGCGCGGAGGTGGCGCTCAGCAGAATCTTCGCGGTGCGGGCGCTGCGCGGAAACTTTTGGCGCAGCGCCGGCAAGGCGTTGCCGAGGCAGCGATCCTGCGACGGGCAGTGGATCCGCAGTTCTTCGCGTACTTGTGGATGCGAGCGCGCGCTGATGTTCGCCCGCAGCAGCCGATGACCGAACGCCGACTGGCTGAACGTGTTCAGGACGTAGTCGCTCACCATTACTTGCAGCATTTTGGACGAGGCGAACGGCATCGGAGGCAGCGGCGCCGGCGGGACGAGCGACGCCGGCAGAAACTCCGGCCGATCCAACCGATGACGAACTAGGCCTCGGTGCGACGTCTCCAGGTACTGCTCAGTGGCCGTGGGATTCGCTACGAGGCCGGCGTCGATGAGAAAGTTGTCGATCTCCTTCCACGGGAACATGAACGAGGTTTCTTCCTGCAGGAGCTGATCCAGCTGCTGCTCCTTCTCTGCCTTCGTTTGAAAAGCAACATTGCTCGAGTAATCGTTGAGCAGATCGCTGAGTTCGTGCTCGATGAACTTCTTGCCAATCTCGCAGATTTGCATCCGGAAAACTTTGTTAAACTCGGCGCGAACCAGGGGCGTTAAAACCTGGAGCGTCTCCTGCAAATCCGGATCCGATTTGGATGTGAGCTGAATGTGCAGCGGCCCGGATATCTGGGAATCGCATTTCTCCACGTGCAGACGCAGCGTGTTATCGCTTTTCTGCCTCAGCATGGTGATGATAACGCGCAGATTCAGACCGCTAAATGACGACACGAATCCAGCCTGAATCTCCAGGCCCAGGGTTGACTTGGAACCGTCGGAAGAACGAGAAAACAGATCAAACGTACCTGTGGTCCTGCAAAAAATTACTGCCATTAGTTCACTTTGTAGTGTGTTATACGTATACGTATTTACATACAGTGGGGTAAAACCGCGGCAGGCATACTATTGTACTGTATCGTCTCAAATCACCAAGACTTGACTGAGAAAGTTCGGTGTCCCCAGTTTAGCCCCACACCCTGAATCGTACCTAATAAGGTAAATCCTACAGTAGGATTTACGATTTAGGGTGTAGTACTTAGTAGTATAGTACTAAAGTAGTCATATTATACGCAGAGCTGAAATAATACAACAAAAAGCTACCTTAATCCATCGTGTACGTTAATTTTATACCTACCCCATTCCAATGCCGTTGATCATCCAGACGAGCTTATTGGGTCTCGCCGTCTGCAAGGCGTAGCGACTCGGCGCCACGTAGCTGGTGACTCGGGCGTCTCTTAAGACCGCCAGATCGTTGCCGGGAATGCCCAGTACCGACGCATTCACCTTCCACTCGCGCACTTGCAGGTGCTTCAGATTATGATTGAGACTCTGCATGGTGAATTCCCGAAAGTAGTCCAGCCCTTTGCGAGTGAGTCGCACCTTAATACCGGCGCCAGGACTGCCCACAGGCGGCAGCAGAGCTGGAGCGGCGATGCCGGCGGTGTTACTTAAAGGGGGATCTGGCGGGATAGTTTGTATGGGGAGGCAAATTTCGAATTTCTAACTTTTGAAAGCACCAACCTATGTAAAATCGCACCCTCTTTTGATTTAACCCCATGCTCTGGAGTCGATTTTGCCTCTGTGAAGCGGCGTCCCAGTTAGAAGCTCGAAATAGGCCAAAGTGTTACGAAATCCCCTTCCGAACCGGGGCGCCGCTTCACAAAGGCAAAATTGATTCCAGAATATGGGGTTAGATCGAAAGAGGATGCAATTTTACGTCGGACAGTACCCTCAAAACTCAAAAGCATGAAGTTTGCCCTTCCCATACTAAATTCCCGCCAGATCCCCCTTTAAAAGCAGTGACCTGTGTCCGGCAGCGGGGGGCGGCGGTAAAATACCCGGAGGCAGCCACTGAATTCCCACTGGCAAAAATTGACCACTGGTCCTTTTCGGCAGTACTATTAAACATGCAGACGCCAGCAATAGCAGCAGCAGCCTTCGTAACCAGATCAGTTCCAACGTTGCAGCCATGCTTTCTGATAAGCTCCTCTTCTGCTGCACTGAGAAGGGAACAACCGGATACTGCTGCTTCGCAACTTTCACACTATTATATTTATTGTGATAATGTTATCTTTTCGCTTGGTAAGTGCGGTGCGGTATAGTGACAGCAGCAGTAGCAGCAATGACAACAGATATCTGAACAGCACTTCTTCGCGTTGCGTCGATCCTCGCTCTCATGCATGAATTCACAAGTGGTTCTGTAGTATCAATCAAATGAATTACAGTACGCGACGCAGATGCGTCTAGTAATTTGCGATGAGAAAGAATACGTACCACCACTACCACTACAGGTACATCTTCACGTACAGAGGTACTACACACGTACATAATATACTCTATTGCTGGTCGTTTGTTTGGTGTTGGTGTGTTTCTTTATTGAACATCACCAGTGAAGTATGAAAATAAGTACTACGTACTATGTAAACAACACTGTACGTACGTACGTAATGTAGCGTACATACATACGCATGTGTGTACTGTACTGTATGTACGACCATGCAAATTGTAAAGAATTATGAAGGATTTCTTCTTCGTAGATCGTTGGGTTTGCCCCTTTAGGCATGTTTCTTGTTGCACTATCAATTAGTGTACCGTATTTTTGGGTGTATAGCCCCATGGGGGTATACAAAAATTGAGAGGTCCAATGGGGGGTTATACACTAGGGGGATATACAATGGGTGGGGATACACATAGGACAAAATTTATGTTTATGAGAGGTGTGTAGACTGTAGAGGCATGTTTTTGAGGTCAATAGTAATATGTGTTTTAGGGCATAATCGCTTTTAAAACAGGGTTATTCTACAAGACATGCTCAGCTAAGCCTACAGGCATACATAGCAGCATGGTGTAGGAGTAGCTCTATAGTAGCTAGCATAGGACCAGCTACATGGGTAGGTCAGTACATTGGGGGTTATACACCAGGGGGGATATACACTGGACAAAATTTATGTTTTGCCAATGGGGGGTTATACACTAGGGGGGATATACAATAGGGGGATATACACCCAAAAATACGGTACTGTACTGTACATTGTAGCAGCAAACGTGCCATGGATCGTGATTCGGGAAATGTTGGATGGGTTTGTAGACGTCTGTTTTGTAATGGACCTATGTACATAAACATACATGTGCAAAGTATGCGCAAGCGTGGACACCTTCTAAATAAGTGGACCGTACTTTGGCGCTAAAATGGTCCACTTAGTTAGAAGGTGTCCACAGTTCCGCCATAGTTTGTACAGTGGCGTGGACCGTTGCGTAGGTCCATCACAAAACAGAGGTCTACAAACCCCGGCACGTCTAGAATAACGATTTGGAGTGGCACGTAAGAAAATTAAGTTATGTACTGTATGTACCAACATACGTTATGCCTGTGTGCGCATTTTGAACAAAATACCACACTATTGCCGTAGTAAACAACCGTGACATGTCCGTCCACTCCATGTATTGTATGTACATACAACATAGGTACACTACGTGTACAGTAGGTACTTCGTGCATATGCGTTGACCAGTTGTGTATGCTATCAAAATCTCCGCAATCTATATTTCTAACATAATTTTACATGTTACAATCTAAATTTGATTGAATATTAATTAGTTGGAGGATTAACAACTCAAAATGTTATCAAACGATGTGATCTTCCCCTAGTTTCCTGTACTCTACAGTTTTAAGGTCTCAATGCCCTGTTTCGGAGCCAAATTTGAGGCTTCCTCGTAGCCGTTATGTGCAAGATAAAAGTGATCACTTATCATGTAAATATAGAACAACCCTTCCTCTACACGTACACCAAACGGCAGCGCCAAAGCTCTTGTATTCGGCGCAGTACGACACGCCGAAGAACGCCCCAAAAACCACGCGATTTGGGTGTTCCGAAGGAACCACTGGGTATTTTTCAACATGCGGCACACCATTCAACGCGTCTTGACGAGAGGAATCGATCGGTACCTGCGGCGCCTCTCTACGTTGCCTCTACGCAAAGTTATCCAAGAAGAACGTGTTTGAAAAAGTTATCGTTTCAATCAAGAATAGCGCCACGGAGAGGCCGTTTCAAGAGGCGCTCTATGGCGCGTCAAAGAGATCGTGTAACAAGCTTTCGATCGATATCTTGATCTCCTCTCAACTCGCTTTCGTTGGCTCAGGAGAGCCTGGACTAAATTTATCCAGAAGTCCATGCATAGACAGTTGTCCCTGCATAGTACGAAGACGAGCGCAGAGAGCGCGACTGGAGCGGAAACAGCGAACGTAAAACAAGCAGACGGATGATCGTATGGTGTCAGGAAGTGAAAACAGCTGGAATTAGATATCACCAGATACTTCACTAGTAGTACAGGAGTCCACGCTCAGAAAAACAGGGCATTGAGACCTTAACTTTACAGTTAAAAAACGGAATTTGCTTGCGGTGAAAGACTAAAAAGCGTACAATGATTAACCAAAACAATATGTACTTTGTCAGGATTGAACGAAGCCATGGTTTTCTGCGTTAGCTATGCAGCAGGTTTCTGCGGTATATATCAGCGCAGAAAATGATAAAAACAGGGTCTGAAATTTCCAAGCCTGTACTGTATTTACCGGTGCATACGCATAACCCCCTATGCACTGCACACCTCTCAAAAGCATAAAATGTCCCATCCATAGCCCCAACCCCATACAGGACCTCTCAAATTTTTGCATTGGCTATGCACCAGTAAAAACGGTAATTTCGTTCGCTGCGGGCCTATCTGGCTCAAATTTTGCTACAAGTGTAGCATATTCTTGGGTTTCTAGGAACAAAATTCAGCGTCATATCTACTGTAATTCGGAAGTTATAAGGCTGGGTCGTTAGGGAGATCTACGTGAGACACCCTGTAGCTAGGTACTGAAGCGCTGGAAAAGACTCGCCACTTGTACTGTATGTTGTTATGTAAACAGATTACTGTGAAAAGCCTCGTGCAAATCCCCCATTCGAATACTAACCTTTTCGTGTAAGCATTGATATTGATATTGATGATTGCGGTACATTAGGCTTTAAGAGCATAAACCCCTTCTTCGAAATGGTGACTTAACGTTTATTTTATCCCCCGGGGGTATACGAAGCAGAGAGTAAAAACGCAACCGTGTTGTGTTGCAGTTGCTTTTATACAGGGTGTCCCACGTAGACCTATCGAATGGTCCAGCCTTATAACTTCCGTATTACAGGAGATATCATGCTGAAATTTTGTCCCCTGAAACCCAAGAAAATACCATTTGTTGTGGCAAAATTTGAGCCAGATAGGTCAAGTAGGAATGAAAATACGAGCTTGCAAAGTCTCGAGCACGTTTTTCAACATTTTGAAATCAGTGGTGCCAATATTGACCTTGACAGCTCCTTGAAGGCAGTTATGAGCTGCATATCGCCTATATTTTTGAATCCTTTGTGTTCTGGACTGTGGTGACGTTCAGCCAGTTTTGTTTAGCCATGTTGCCATGTTGGATGAGCTGCTTGACCATGCTGAGCAGAAGATTACAATCTTAAAACCATGCTCAGTGCGGAAAATGCGAAAAACAGGGGCCAACATTTCCAAGCCTGTAATTTCATCCCTAGTTGAGGTATCTGGCTCAAATTTTGCCACAACAAATGGTATTTTCTTGGGTTTCTGGGGGAAAAATTTCAGCATGATATCTCCTGTAATACGGAAGCTATAAGGCTGGACCATTCGATAGGTCTACGTGGGACACCCTGTAGTATAGCTCCTTGCTTTTATCCATTTTACCTGAAGCGCCTAATTTAATTTTTTTAATCAACCTGCTAAAGAGATAATCGACAGAGCGTTCCTAACGTCACGGTTGCATGTCGCCCCCCTCATAGTCAATGTTAAAATCATTACCCACGCACACATATAGGTACCATCACCGTACAATACGTACGTACGTTGCTGCTCATACGTAAATTACCTAATGAGTTTACAAAAAATTATATTATATTTCTTATATTTTATTTCTCTTGACAAGATCATCAGCAAACTAGAATAGGTACTCGCATAACACAGCATTTGTCTGTACTGGGCTCTTCAGCCTCGAGTCCAGTCTCCGACGTTATCAGCTAAACTGACACACAGTAATGAAGAAACAAACCGTTTACCATGCTATTGTCCTTCTCGAAGACCCCAGACGAACAATAAAATCTCAAAATAGAGCAAAGGCAGGTGAAATAAACCATAGTCTGCAGAACAAACATGGCTGAACATCAACAAGAGCATCGAAATGTCAATGAAATGATACTTTTACATGACACTGGCCCGCCACACACGAGCTCCAAGAATACTACTCCGAGCGAGTTGGACAGAGTTCGGAGTGAATTCGGTGTGGACCGAAACGAAATACTGTAGTCGGTTGTTCACACACACATACACACGTTCCCGAAATAGGAACTCGGCTGTTCACACGCACGTTTGGAAAAAACGGAGCGAGTTCGGTGCGAAATCCGAGATTTTACATGTTGAAGCATAGTCAGCGCTCCGAATTTGAAGTTCACGTGTGTAGCGCACGCACCACTGTCGCTAGTTGTCCCCAACCTAACTTCCCCCGTAGAATAACCCAACCCCTCACTACTACCCAGAAATATACCAGAAATTACCCAGAAATACCTAAAAAAATAACTAAGTAGTAAGTATCGTATTTTTTGGGTGTATACTGCATATCCTCCCTAGTAGGCTTCATTCCCAAAGTATATAACCCCCATTGGCAAAACATAAATTTTGTCCAATGTATAATCTCCCTGGTGTATAATCGCAACGAAACGAAGTGACCGCGGCAACGAAGTGACCGCGGTTCTCGCAACGAAGTGACCGCGGCAACGAAATGTCCGCAACGAAAAAAACCGCAAAGAAGTGACCGTGAACCCACCCATCAGACCTCTCGATTTTTGTATACGTAGCCCGGGGCTATACACCCAAAAATACGGTATTACAACTCGTGAGCGTTTCGTAGTAGAACAAGAACAGCGAAATAGCTGAAAAGCATGAACACAGAAAATAAAATGTACCATTTTACGTGAAACGACTTTTGGCCACTCCACAACTCAGTAGGTTTATGACTTTCAAAAAAGGACTACAGTAAAGTCTGTCCATGAAGATGCCAATTTTTAGTTTGTCAAACCCAACGTTTCACAGATAGGCTACTGTGGGGTAAACCTGGACACGGGGGTAAACCCGGACACCTACCTAGTACATATATCTCAGCAACCATACGATCGATTGAGACAAGTATTAAAATTCTACCAATCGATTCCTTGAATTCTCTTCCTTCAAATGAGCTATAGTCAGTGGGACGATCAAGACCGTGCTTGACAATTTTGCCGCTCCCGTGGCATTTTAGTAAATCTGGCATTTCTATACAAGAATAGCAACCGGCTTTTCGACCCTTTTTCAGACACTCTTGCTATTCTTGTATAGAAATGCCAGATTTACTAAGATTGCTACGGGAGCGCGAAAATTGTCAAGCACGGTCTTGATCGTCCCGGTGACTATACCATGTTCATCATTTGCTGAGACGGCAAGTTCAGATAAGCTTAGGTGTCCAGGGTTTACCCCGTGTCCGGGTTTACCCCACAGTACCCTATACAGTAGGTGTATGTATATGTTCGCGTGCAGTTCGTCAGTCAGCCTTTACCAGTGTTTGCTTAACACTTACTCCGATCTGGCGTCATTGTTAGCAACAACTTCCTTCATTTGTTGTCGGTTTTGTTGTCCGTTTTCTTGTTTGTTGTCCGTTTTGTTGTCCGTTTTTATATGGGTGTTGACGAACGACAACAAAACCGACAACACCCATATAAAACGGACAACAAAACGGACAAGAAACAACAAAACGGACAACAAAACCGACAACAAACGAACGAGTTGTTGCCAACAATGACGCCAGGTCGGGGTATGTGTTAATGCCACCAGGGTCCGGCGCCCTCGGAGCGGGTGCCGTCGATCCCCGAGTCGAAGGTGGGGAAAATCGGCGGGCCGCCGCCGTAGATCTGACTAGGAATGCGCACTTGGCTCAGGTGAGCCGACGAGGATTCGGGGATAATCTCCAGCTGATCCGCCGCCTGCTGATCCATCGAACGAGCTGCAGGACGAAGACCAGCAGCTTCCCCCGTGTCCATGGCTTCTTCGTCAGTAGCCTTCAATGAGGAAGAGGCTCCCGCTCGAACTTTCGAGCTGCTGTCACTTCCAGAAGAAGACGCGGTTCGAGCAGCCTTCTCCATCGCTCGCGCCTTCTCCTCCGCGTCGAAATACCACACGGTAATCGCAAACCTGAGCAGACAGGGGGAAAAAAAGAGGATTTTACGCAGAAAAAGTTGCACAGACTATTATCGATACATCATGTAGGGAATCAATGGTTCATTTATGGGATAAAACGAGTAACGGCGCGTTCACATCGAGGAGTGCACTCGACGTAGGAAAGTATACTCAGCTGTGGTCCTGTGGCAATAAAAACTATACAGGTAGGGTACTATGGGGTAAACCCGGCCACCTAAGCTGCTTTGAACTTGCTGTTTCAGCAAAAGATGAACCAAATAGTAGCTCTTTGGAAGAGAAGAGTTCAAGTAATCGATTGATATCGTGCTTGTTTCAATCGGTTTATTGGTTGCTGAGATATGCAGCCCTAATACTTTGGTGGGCCGGATTTTCCCATGGCCGGGTTTACCCCATAGTACCCTACATTGAAAAGTATCGATACACACATCATGTATGGAATGGTTCATTAAACACGAGTAAAGGCGCGTTCACATTGGCGAGTGCACCGGACGTACATGTCATGTGGTCCTGTGACAATAAGAAAACTCTGCACGTACTGTACGTACCTGTGCTTGAAAGCTGGAGTGACTTCGTGCGGATTGCGATGATCCGAGAAGAAGATCAATAATCGATCGAAGAGAGGTTGAATGGACACTGGTTCTGCGGCCGAGTCGGGAAACAAACGCAAACTGCCACCATCCTAAGAAAAAGAAACAAAACCTGACCTCTGCAAAATCCCATAACTTGAATGCAGAAAAGAAATAGCCACGTCTTTAAGACGGCTGTCTTTTCTTTTCTCCTAATTACCCAAGAAATTATCGCACCTGTGGACGGGGGGGGGGGGGGGGGGGGGAAACCCACCATAGGGTGAGCGAATTTTAAAGGAATACCCGCACGCATGTAACATTTGATTCAAACTATGTTCATTCAATAAATCATCCTCCGGTCTTTCCATTTCTGCTAATTTGCCCCATTGAAATCGCCCCCGTGGCTGTGGGGGGAAACCCCCGTCGCATTATTTCGGTGCGTCGTATTTTGTTGTTATGCAAATTTGTTTTTTGCAAAAACTACCGTTGACGGCTACCTGTCGTCTCTTTTGCAACAAAATCAGCACAAGAAAACCTATTGTATCTTCTGCTAACGCATTCACATAGCGATAACATTTTTCCGGTCATTTTCGTTATCAAACAAATTGGCATAATAACAAAATACGTCGCACCGAAGCTAATGCGACGGGGGTTTCGCCCCACGCGACGGGGGCTTATTCGAGGGGTAGCAATGGTGGAAATGGAATGCCCGGACGACGTTGAACGACGTATCATAACCATACTGAAATGTTACATGCGTGCGGGTATTCCTTTAATTAAAATCCTTGAAACCCCATGGGCGTTTTTGCCCCACGCTACCCTACATGTATGTACAACATACTGTATGTCCATACTTGGGCAGTCCAGCCTTCGTTCACATAGTAGATACAGGTGAGACACCGGCCATCCTGGCCGGGATTGTCCACATGTTTCACGTACTTGGTGCCATTGCCAGGGTAACAAGCTATCATCGCCTATAATAAGAAAGCTCCACATTTCCACTGTAACATACTGTGTACTGATCATTTTTTTCCTAGCTTCAGCCTGTTATAGAGTGCATCTCTGGAAATGCACCTCAGGCACCTTTTTTATGGTCCAGCAGCCGTTTTCCAAACATATTCAGCCTTCCGCTACGTTGCTGACCAGTTTAAAATTTAACCCCTCGTGTATGCTGAGATATGGCTGCTGGTAGGCCAAATTTGCCCCTCACGTGCCCGCCACTTTTTTCAAAAGTTCTTACCATCATTCTACTCCATTTCTTCGCTGATTTCGGTTTGGGGCATGCCCCTTCGATATTTTGATAAATACACCACAAAAATTGACGAAAATGATCAAATTAGCCAAAATTACCTCGTTTTCGACTATATCATGGCATATTGATCAAAATTTCGAAGGGGCATGCCCCAAACCGAAATCAGCGAAGAAAATGGAGTAGAATGATGGTAAGAACTTTTGAAAAAAGTGGCGGGCACGTGAGGGGCAATTTGGGCCTACCAGCAGCTATATCTCAGCATACAGGAGGGGTTAAATTTTAAACTGGTCAGCAACGTAATGCGGAAGGCTCAATATGTTTGGAAAACGGCTGCTGGACCATAAAAAAGGTGCCTAAGGTGCATTTCCAGAGAAGCACTCTATAACAGGCTGAAGCTAGAAAAAAATTGATCAGTACGTATGGCAATAGCGTCCGATGCAAGCAATGCACGTAAACTAGTTCTAGGTATGTAAGGCGAGTTTAGCCAATCTGTCCCCGGACCGGTACCTGGTGGTGTGCCTATAATCCACAGCTGTGTCCGAGGGTAGCGGGTTCGATTCCCGTTCGGTCCTATTTCTCTCCCCCCTTTTCGGGGCCCGGCTATCGCCATATGGAACGCGGCACGTCACACCACTATGCATGCTTGATTCACATACAAAACAGCGTATGCGACTGTCTCTTCAACGCAAGTATAGATACATCAGCATCGTTATGTGAATCTACTATCATAAACCGTCAGCGCCGTCTCTAAATAAATCAAGCTTTAGCATCTCCTTTTGAGAAGGGAAAAACTAGGTAGGCTATGTAACGTAGTGGCACCTTTGTCTTTGAGTCGAAGTTGATTCACCTCTTATAGTCTGTCCATTGAGAGAATACACAAGCCTTACTACTCAAGTCACACAGATACTTACTTACCCGGGATCGACCAGCGATATTGTAGGGTGGTATTTTGCCGGACAGATTCACAATGACCGAGTCGAACATGGATATCAGAAAGGAGACGGTGATGGCATCAGCGGCTTTGGCATTGCGCTGGTCAAACCAGAAGATCTTGTCTGAGCGTATCTCCCCTTCCACTCCACTTGCTAGCTGAGTGTCCGGCGGTCCATCCACCAAAGGCATGGACGACTTGAGCAGTCTGCCATCCTCAAAGAGTCCACGCCGATACAGCTCCTGGACCTCGCGCTGCATGCTGACGCAGTGATTGGCACCCAGGAAGTTGTCAACCAGGCACCAACCGTACTCGTTAAGACGCTCCACTACGAACTTGGTGATTTGCTGCACGCGCAAGCAGAAAGCCTGGTACTGGCTCACTTGACAACCCAACTGGCGGCCCCGCAACTGACAGGAGCGCAAGTGTTCCTCCAAGGTCACCGTGTATGGTCGGTTACGCGAGTGGTCTTTCAGCGGAATGTTAAGGTAGAGGCTGGCAACCTGCGCCTGTACGTCCTCATGGCTACTCACTGCAGGTGTCTCGTCCATCATCGCTTCCTGCTGGCCTCTGCCTAAGCTGAATTTCGGCGTGCCAGGAGGATGTGGAACTTCCTCCTCTAGGCTCTGCTGTCTATCCGCCGCGTCTTGGCGCTGATACTGGATGGTTTTGCAGGAGAACTTGTGCTTCTTCCAGTCAAACTTCTGGTGCTGTTTCGAGCAGTAGTACACCGAGAAACAGCCCGCGCATTTCAGGTACTTCTGACCACCTTCCTCCGGCCGAGAACCGCAGTGGTGACACGACTGTTGATGGTGTTGCAGAGACCCCGTGCTCGCGGATGAAGATGCAGCTGCAGGGCGAACCAGAGGCAGCGCCAACCCCCCGGCGGAGGCTGCGGCAACCACATCTGAATCTGCTGGATCTGCTGCAGAGCTGCTGGCTCCGCCCCCCGGACGAAAACTGGTCCAGCTGGCGACAGTGAATGAGGACGCGCCTTCCGAACCATAGCCGCTGCTTTCGAAAGAGGAGGATTTCATGACGGCTGCTTCGACTGACTACTGACACTTGGGGTTGGCTGGCTAGTTCTCGAGGTAGCAGCACACTTGTTGTGGGCTTTACAGTTCACAGCAGGGTTGAAGAATAAAGGTGTTTGCCGGTAGGAGAGACTCGACCATTGGAACGATGAGATGAGACCGAAAAGGCAAACAAATGTTAGCTGGAATGGGTAGCGAGCGATCCAGCTTGTTGCGTGATGCCGAAAAAGTTATTTGCGGAGCTAATTAGATTCACTGGATACGCTGGATTATCTCGCCGTTTGTTCACCGTCTGGGGTATAGTAATAAGACCGGTTAGTGTAGTGTATGGCGAACGTGCACAAAGCAGGAACAGGAAGGAACGCACGTGCGAAGCAGGAATTTATACAATCCGCAAACAACTGCCAAGTAGGTTCATTCAAGGCGAGCTGCGCTGCGCTGGGGAAAGACAGCGCATGTGAAGAGTGCAAAGCCAAGCCCAAGTGCTCGTGCACCAGACGAGAGGGACGACCACAGACCTACACCCTGGTAATTACAATTTTACACATACATACATAATACCCTTCGTACACCCGTAAAACTGTTGTATGCCGTATATCTTTTCGTATACAGCAAAAATGCTCCGTTTCGTACAAGATGGCCTTTTCAAATTCGTTTACTTTACTGCTGCCATGTAAACTACGTTTGTATGTTGTACGTACGGATGTCAAACGTCAACAACAACATAGGCAGTATCGTAATCATATGCGGTCCATCAAACGTTTCATACAAGCGTGGTAGAACGTAGAACAAAGCTCCGTCAAAGTCTCGGGCGGAAATGGCATTACTAAACCGCCGTCGATAATCAATGATTGCTCCTTTCACATCTCCAGTACTCTGACTTTGCAATCGCAATAGCTCCGCATCCACTCGCTCTTCCACAATCGTTGCAGATGTATTGTACTGCAGCAGCTTTCCAAACCGAGCGATGAAGCCTTCCATGTCTTTCTTGTCGAAATCGGGATGCTCTGATAGTCTCCTCAGCTCATCGATGATCTCTGCTCTCTCATGAGCAGTGGGAAATGCCAACTCTGGACGGGAAGCAGGCTTCTTCTTTGTCTGGAAAAAGCGCGACTGCTTCACCACCGTTGCTCTTGGATGCAGCTGTTCCCTTCCCACTGCGCTGAATGCTCCTCTCTTGCCTTGTACTGATGAAAGACAGCTCCGTCCGGTGTGAAATGCAACTCATCCATGCTGCTGCAGGAGTCGATATCCTGTACAGTCTGTTGAAGCAGTCTCTTCAGTACCGCCTACTCTTTCTCCACCTCTTTCTCCTTCTCCACCTCTTTCTCCTGCTCCACTTCCTTCTCCTGCTCCACTTCCTTCTCCTCCCTCCACTGCTCTCCTTCATACTCAGGCTCATCGTACTCCTGTTGAAGCTCCTCAACAGCGTTTCCATGGGCTGCAGCAACATCAGCTTCTTCTGCTCTGCGAGCCTGCATCAGGTAGAGGCTAACCAGATGGATGTGCTTGCAGGAGCCGATGTTATGGCTGAGGTAGCTCTCACATTCGCAAGTGAAGCTGTGCACGCAGCAGGGACGCTTCCACATCGCATCCCACACTGCACATTTCCACTGCATGTGCGCTCATACTCGGGAACAGCAGACACCAAGTAGCTCCGAATGTATGAATGGGGTTCAAATTCCCTCCTTTCTCTTTTCTTTTTACTCGGCGCAGTTACGATTATTGCGTTTGTGTTAATCATTTTGTGAATATTAGAAATGCGTAAATTCCGTGTTGTCCATGAGGTGTAGGTCTGTGGTCATCCCTCTCGTGTGCACCAGCACCGTTCCGTGCTTCTTTTCCGCACGTAGTCAGGGTTGCCAGAGTCGACACCTTGCTTTCTTCGAGGTATCCGCTATCCACGTTTGACGTTTGACCCATCAATAAGATCACGACGCGTTCACCAGAAGTCCGTAAATCCGTACGTCTGTCCATAATACCGCGTTCACCAGACGTGCGTAACGGACGTCGTCCATCCATAAATCCTTAACCGATACTCAATATCACTGCCAACTCCACTACTTTATGAGAACGTATGAGAACTGAAAAACGGAGCGCCAGTACATAGGTTCTCATTTATGAGAACTTGTATAGAGTTGTGAGACTCTGTTCTCACAAAACATGTACTCCTGCGATTCTGTTCTGCACAAAACATGTACTCCTAGAGAGGCCAGAAGGCCCCCTTCTAGGAGTACATGTTTTGTGCAGAACCCTTTCTAGGAGTACATGTTTTGTGAGAACAGAGTCGCACAAGTTCTCATAAATGAGAACCTTATGTACTGGCGCTCCGTTTTTCAGTTCTAATACGTTCTCATAAAGTAGTGGAGTTGGCAGTGATATTGAGTATCGGTTAACCAGCTTCACAATGCCCTCACAGGCCGCCCATGGGCCGCCTGCAGGCCACCTGAAACATCAGTCAAATGAGTAATTTTTTCCTGTTTCTGCTGGTGCTACCTTTCGATTCTGGGTGGGCCGCTCGGCGGCCCGCCGCTGTTTCCTTTTTTTGTCAGCATCCAAATCCCTTGACCCCGATTTTGACTGTCCTCGAGCTTCCTCTTCAGCAAAATATTGACAATTACACAAATGAAAAAAGGCAAAATTTATCATTTATTTGCAGCCGTTAGCTTTCTTCGAGACATCTGCCCTCCATTTTACCTCAAATCACTGCTAGCCTTTCATGGAAGCCGACTTTTCTGCTGCAAATTACTTTTTCCCTTGAACAACAAACCCCGTCTGGGTTTGCCCCGTCTGCCGGGTGGCTATGGACAGGCGGATGCCTGGGATTATGAAGGGGGTTACTGGACGTATCTAGGAGTACATAGTTGTTTGTGGTGTGCAATGTACTCTAGATACATCCGTTATGGATTTATGGATAGACGATGTCTGTTACAGAGGTCTGGTGAATGCAGCATCAACCTGTGTCCATCAACCCACATATACAGTTGATGCCGCATTCACCAGATGTCCATAAATCCATACGTACATACATCCATCCATCCATAAATCCGTAATGCATATCTAGGAGTACATGGCACACCGCAAACAACCGTGAACTCATAGATACGTTTTTATGGACGTTATGGATTTATGGATGCCTGGTAAATGCGGCATGACATGGGGGGTTGACGGATGACAGATGGATGGACACGTTACAGGTTGACAAACATATGTTATCAGGAGTAATATAAATGGGACACCTTTTATATTACTCCTGATGTTATGTACAGATTTGTGTTCCATCGCGATGCGACGGCGCCGTCGTCGTTTTCGTTTTTCTACCATAATTCTTCATTCGCTGAGGGATGAAACACAGTTTTCTACTGATTTTCTTGATGGGTCAAACGTTGATTGTACGTAATACATACATACATACATACATACATACATACATACATACATACATACATACATACATACATACATACATACATACATACATACATACATACATACATACATACATACATACATACATACATACATACATATGATGTATGCATGCAGCTGTTGATCAAAGATCAAAGCATGACCTGCATCGAAAGTGAAGGATTTCAAAATAAAGGTAGTGAAAGATCAATAAACTCGCTTCTTGTAATTGCGTTAGCTCAGTTTGCAACGAGAAAAAAAATTTTTAGCCCTTCAAATGTTGCATTCTGCAGTATTCGTGCGTCTGTCCAACTCTGGCACCCCAATAGTAGTAGTTTCCTCGTGAGGCGCGCTGAAAAATTTGTGGAACGCTTCTTTGCGGTAACGAAAAATGGCCGAGAGGTTGATGAAACGAAACGTTCCAGAGATTGAACTCCCCTTTGTCGTACACAATTTTTACGTCCCAAAATAGGTATCCTATATCGTATCATTCACTATCTTATCAAATCAAGTGCAGAAAAATGTCACTCCAGTATTGTTACCGTTTTTACCGACGAATGCCCCCCCCCCCCCCAATGCATAGGCCCCCTATGCATAGCCCCATATTGGCAAAACAAAAAAAGTGCCCAATGCATTGCCCCCCCCCCCCCCCCCCTATGCATGGCCCCATATGTACTGTAGAGTACCTTAATAAGCTACCCATAGCCACTCCCACACCAAGCAAAGGTGCCTATAAGCCTGCTTGGGGTGTATTGTACCAGAATAACCCTGTTTTTACCTCAAATATGCCCTAAAACACGTGCTTATGACCTAAAAAATATGCCTCTGCGCACCTCTCAAAAACATAAAAATGTCCCTTGCATAGCCCCCGGCTATGCACCGGTAAATACGGTATGTCAAACCTGGATATTTATTTATACTATCAAACCCCATTTCTGAATATGAAAAGATAGACTAAAGACAGTGCACGTGCACTTACTGCAGGGCTACCAACCCCAGCATGCCCTAGCATACTCTAAAGCTGTTACCCACCCCAGCATGCCTGACATCTTGATGTGGTGCTAGCTTTGCTTGCCTACGTGTCCGCCAAGCGACTAAAAATAGTAGTAACATTTTCACTCGCTAGGCCTACACGTTTATTTTCGGAAACACAAATTAATAGGCCTATAATAAGCCGTCTCATGCTATTCACAATTTTAATTAGCCTGCCCAGTTATGCAGAAAGAAACTTGTCGCTGATTTGTGAAGGTGATTGTGGATGCCCGTTGCTTGTGGACTCGGGGTCTGAGCCCTAACAGGAATAATTGATACCCTACTGTGAAGGGCTATTTTCGACTCATCATACTAAAGATATGCAGTTGTAGCTGAAGCCCGCTACGGGACCTGAAACGACAAGCGAGATCATGGTATCCGCAGTTTCTTTTTCCGATTACCGTATTTCGCTTGTCATTCAGGTCGTCAATCAATGGACTTCAGCTCCAACTGCACATACAGTTCGTGGTTGGTCGATAGTGGACACTGACGGCAACACAACACGGTTGCAAGCATATGTATGTACTACGTGTACGTGTGTACAGTACTGTACGTTCTGTATGTCTACGTACGTTCGTTCGTACCATGTGTTACATACGTTCAACAAAACATGATCGTCACATGCCATGATGTTACTTACTATATAGTCTATCGATCGCACCCCTTCTCAAATGAACACGCGTTTATCATTTTGGCGATTCATACGAAGTGTACAGTACACACTACACGCTAGCAAATTGGTTCGCTGGTCGCGAATGTTCGTTGCCAGATCGACATTCGAATATCGAATCTGCTGCAATGCATTCGCCTGCGTTCATAGGAGGCCGCAGAAGGCAATGCGGAGAATCGGCTGGCATGCTCATGCCAGGGGTATAGGGGAACGGAAATCATCTCAAGCACTGACAAAAGCAATTTCATCAGTACCTATCTTTTCCTACTGTGTATACCTACTTTACGTACTATAGTTGGTGGAATTTGGGAGAAGGCTAGTATAAAGATTTGTCATTTTGAATCGAATCTTTTTTAGTACGTAGGCATACCCCAGCTAATGCGGGAAATCAATCCGCCTTCCCATGCCTCGCTCATTTACAGTTGGTGACAGTTCCATATAAAATTATGGCGTGCAAACTGACAATAAGCGTGGATTACTTTACACACAATCACGCCGACCATCACATTCAAGACATAGTTTCTTTTGAGAGTCCAATTTCACACTAGACACTAGACGGGCGCACGTCACTTACATACATGCACCACCGAAGTACGCACAGTACAACCACGATCGCCGGATATGGTACTGAGGAACGCAATCAGGCGAGACTGCCAAGTACAATCTATGCAGTTCATCGCACAGTCGGCAACAACTTCTTTTCTGTCTGTTTCTGTTCTTTTCTTGATCAGTATTCGAATCGCCGTTGCACAAAAACACCACACACGGAACTGTACTGAACAGACTAGACACTGCATCCGACGGAAGAGACGGATAGACTATCCCAACGAAGATCCGCTATTTTTTGTTCTCTCAGTAAAATACCGGCGGTAGATCGTTTATAACGGATGGTAAAATCTGATCCATTTGGTTCTACTGTACTGTGACTGTATCTGATAGTTCGGAAGGAAAAATGAAGCCGACTGCTTGCTGCCTGCTAATTGTGTTGGTCAGTAACGTCGCTACAGCCAATACGGTAATGTTGACTCAATACAGTACATACCTACATACGTACATACGTACGTACGTAGTACGTAGAAATAAACCACGGCGAAAAAACTTGATCGCTCCATGAAATGCAACATTCTCTTCAAATACCTGGAAAATTTTTGATCGACTTTCTGGCAAAAACGTACAGTAGAGTCGGCCATCTGTTTCAGATTAGAAGAGTGAAACGCCAGTTCGACTTTCAAAAGATGCTGCAAGACGGCTTCAATAATCCGGCTGCCTTCTTCAGTCAATGGCTACAAACAAGCAACCCCAGCGGACTCAATCTGCCGAAACCTCCAACTCCGGCCGCCGCCCCGCCAGCAGTGCCCCCTCCTCCGGCCCTGCCCCCTCCTCCTCCCATTCTTCCGCATCAAAAACCGATCATCACCTCAAACGGCATCCAACTGCCAGGTCTGTCCGACACCTACCAGCACCTTGTGCAACCCGGCACACCTCTAGGCACGCTTCTGAGCGCTCCGTTCGGCGGACCGACGGGGGCGGCCGCGGCAAGAGGTGAGGGACCCGCCAGAGGTCTATTCGCGACCATGGACGAGATGTTGCGCAAGTTCGATTTCATGAAAATGATCGGCAGCCTGTTGGGATACGGCACCAACGACGGCTCCAATCCTCTCGAAGCCTTCGACAGTTTGCTCGGTGGCGCGAAATTCGGCGGCCTAGGCCCTCTGCCGGCCTATTTCGGCCTACCGACGGCCGCGCCGCCGACGCAGCCTACGTCCGCGCCTACCACGCTTCCAACCACGCCGGTTAGGCCCGACGACGACGATTCGAACGAATTGACGGAACAAGACGGTGGCCGCCACCGCCCCAGATCGTATCCGACCCTGGATCTGTCCGGATTGAACCTGGACGATCCGCAGATTTTGCTTAAACTTTTTGGCACGAATCCGACGAAACTGCCGAGTCCGGAGGAAGTTCTGGCCAAGCTGACGGGAGGCGGAACCGCCGGAGCCCGACAGGCGCAACAGTTGTATCTGAACGCTGGGCGCGGTGACGAACGAGACGCGGATAAATACCGCCAATTCGTGGAGCAGGAAGCGCGATTTTTCCGCGAAGTAAATGGACAGTAATTCACGATTGATTTGACCAAGCAGGCGGACGCCTATGCAGTGATTGATGGCATAAAGCTGTGATATAATGTATGTACTTTTGTTGATTTTTTTTATCGATAAGTGAAGTGCGCATTGATCGAGAAATAATGGTAAACTACTTCTGTTTTTAATTTTCGTGGGAAGCAATATGAACAGTCTGTGTCGAGTATAAGCAATAATTTTCTTGTGCCTTGTGTCAAGTTACTAGTAATTTACACATACGTAGGCTGCGTAATTTATTTGTATTTTATTTTGTATGTAATGCAATATCGCAACTAGCGTTACCGTAACCCACCAAAGAGTGACCGCAAATTAGATTAGTTTTTATTAAACTGAAGCAAAAAATATGGAAAACAACAAACGAGCCTGCTTTGCTTTTCGGTATAAAAAGTTCATATTTTATTTTCATTTCTAAAAAGATAAAGGAAAAGAGTGGGCTGAGCCGGGGATTGAGCCCGGGACCTCTCGCACCCAAAGCGAGAATCATACCACTAGACCACTCAGCCGACAATTCAAATTTTGACAAAATGCTATTTTGAAACATTCGTCAGATCCAGATTTCGCCGCTGTAGGGTACGTTCGGCATACTGTATGTATATTAAAAATAATCCTGATTTCGCGTATTTTAATTTTTTCCGTTGATTACTTCAGACATACTGTACATACAGATATATTCGTACTGCATGCGTCGTCTAACACAATAATTATAGGTACCTACTTTTCAATCCTATGTATGTTGTTGTAGACGAATGCAATTTTAGTGCATTTCGTGTTATTGCAGCCGGAAAACCAAAAGCGCGCAAATGTTGTTATGTCGACAGCATAAGCATACGTATGGTAGTGTATGTACGTTCATAGAAGGGTTGCTTGCTTGCTTGCTACACCTATCATCAATAGCAGCTGCTCACTTCTCTACAGGCTAGAAGCGGGAGGAGCCCCTGAGCTAATGTATTTGTACTTCATATGCACGTATTGTTGTGTATGTGTGTACGTATGTACGTTCATCGAGCACCTTTCACGCCGTAGGTATTGATGCTTCTCATACATGAAGAAGATGGCCGACCGGGCGAAAATGAAAAACACATATGCAAGAGTATATACGTAAGGTACGCACAGTATGTACGTACGTAATGGTGGTATGCAGTGCAGTGCAGCATCGCCGAGATGTGCATCGCTTCTACTAACAAATAGGGCTGATGTCTGTGTGTCTGTCTGTCTGTGTGCAATGCTATAGACTCGCTCAGTTTTGCAGCTACAGCGTTCGCTAATGGCTCATTCGAAAGCTTATATGCCCAAGGGTGGCAAGAAGGTCTTCGATTTTTGATCTGATCAGCCGATCACCAATAATCGATCGATAATCGATATTTTAGTACTAAAAGCGCGCAGATTCACTCATAACTCACTCAATTTTGCAGCTACAGCATCCATTCAGGACTCTTTCGAGAGCTTATGGCCCCGAGAACGCCAGAAAAGCCTGCGATATCTGATCTGATCAGCCGATCACCAATAATCGATCGATAATCGATATTTCAGTACTAAATGTCGCAGAAACCAAACAACGCAGGTTTTCAAGCCAGCGTTTGCAAATGGTCACGCCCGAAAGCGCTAAATGGCTGCCAGATACACAAAATGGTTCTCAGATCTATGCGGAAAAACGGTTGCCAGATCTGCTATAGGGTTGCCAACTCTCTGCGATAGGGTTGCCAGATATGCAACTTTTTGCCAACTGCCCAAAGTGGTTTCCAGATGCATAATAAGTTGAGTTGACAGATCACGATCTAAAACAGGGATGCCAGATCTGCAAAAGGGTTGCCAGACCTGCAAAAGGGTTGCCAGATCTGCAAAAGGATTTTACTGCGAAGCTGTAACGGGCCACTGGTTCGGTTAAAAGTTTCTGCACTGCCCTATGTACTACTGCGTATTATTCAGCCGTGTTGTTTCCTGCCTGCACGCTTATCATTCTGCACTCTTTCGCCCTCTAGCATCAATGCACAATAAACGAACAGCTTGAACATTGGTCTAATGACGTGTGCATTGGATATGCTGATGCGGTGAGTAACTACTTTGTGGAGTTGAATTGTTTTTGTTTTCGTGTAGCATACGTACCTTCCGCTCTAAGGCCCAAGAAAACGCATTCGTTCACCTTCAAAACATTCAAATGGCATCTGGAAAATTGCGCCAGTCTTATTTTTGATACTCTATGACGTAACCATATTATATTCCCCATATTCTCGCCATGAGT
Organism: Epsilonema sp. ZAB3_2; assembly: GCA_030247985.1. Taxonomy (NCBI): domain Eukaryota; kingdom Metazoa; phylum Nematoda; class Chromadorea; order Desmodorida; family Epsilonematidae; genus Epsilonema; species Epsilonema sp. ZAB3_2. The sequence continues at coordinate 46,244 of JASAMW010006993.1, forward strand.
CCCTAAAGCTGTATCGGGCTTAGAGTATGTCTAATTAACCAAGAAGGCCTAATACTTATTGTGTAGGAATCCGCGGCGAAACAAGAACTCCTAAAAATTTAGAGTCTGAACTTTCTCTAGTAGTTCTTGCTATATTATCGGAAAAACCCGGGAATAATTTTCTCTAGTAGTTCTTGCTTTATTATCGGAAAATAAAGCAAGAAATACTAGAGAAAGTTCAGACTCCTAAATTTTAGGAGTTCTTGTTTTGCCGCGGATTCCTACACAATAAGTATTAGGCCTTCTTGGTTAATTAGACATACTCTAAGCCCGATATGGCGTGATGGAGTCAAGCACTATACAAGTACCGTATCCCGAACCAGCTAACAGCGACCTCTAGCCGTGATTCAACAGATGATACGACAGGCTACAATAGGCTACATTTGGCAGTGGCAAGTACAGTAAGCAACGCATATTCGTCGATCTGAGAAGCAGCTGACCCGACTCTACAATTACCGTTTAGCAGGATGGCTTCTTTCGTAAGTCTAAAAGCAAGCGATCAAATGACGAGCCGCAAATTTTTGTTTCTCGAGCTAAAAAAGCGCAGGCATTCTCGACTTTGAGGAAGCTCAGGCATTCTCTGTTGTTGTTGCAGCGCTCTCCATACCGAAGCTCCAGCCTTAATCGTCTCGAGTCTTCACCCTACTTCGGGGTAAATGCAAAAATGTATGCGTGTGTACGTACCTAACGGTGCACAGCACAGTACAGCATATTTATTTGTACCTTCCAAAGTGTAAGAAAAGAAAAGCCCTGTAGAAACTCTAAAATATCTGTGCAAAACTAAGGTTATCTTGTGCCTAATTTCAGCCTCCAGATATGAGAACTTATTACGGATCAAGCCGAAGCGTTTATTCCCCAAGAGACCCCATTGGGAGCAGCACGTACGGTGCTACAGGCACCGTAGGAGGATGGTCATCGGGTTTGCGGGCCAGTGGGGGCAGCTCATCTAGTCTCAATCGTCACTATGGAGGCAGCGGAATGTCATCTTCCTACCACGAGCCAGCGTACACCGCCAGCGGCAGCAAGTACAATCGCTATACTCCATCCTCCTCTGCGCTGAGTTCACATTCTCGCAGCAGCGATTTACTGCACAACACAGGCAGTACTAGCGGCGGAGGACGGTACAGCAGCTATAAATCGCCCTTCAGTCCTAGCAGTGGAGGTGGCAGTCATTTCAGCTCAAGCATGTACGCGCCAAAGAGAAGCAGCAGTCATAGCTCGGGGCTTGGCAGCTCCAGCTACTATATCAGTCCCTATGGCCACTCTGTGGCGGGTGGAACAAGCGCAGCTGGAATTGGATCAACCGGCAGACGCAGCGTCAGTATGGTGGGTGGTGGAATACTCGATCGAATTACTGACAAGCCGCCGCCGCCCACTGCTTACAGCACCTTTCGCAGGCTTTTTCTCTGATTTCTCTGCGTTCAGCAGCAG
>JASAMW010006995.1:0-13823 GCA_030247985.1 Epsilonema sp. ZAB3_2
GTTGGAGGGGGCAGCTTCTACGTCGACTGGCTGAGCGGAACATGTGTGCAGGACACTTACGCCGAGAGCTGGTCGGAAACACTGGACGCTTCATCCTCCACTCTGCTCTTCGCGAATAGGTCAACGGCGCAGAGAAAGAAGGAACAGCTGAGGAAGCAGCGAGCGCCGCCCAAATCCACCGCTAGAATCTCAGCTGCGTTGGGGAAAGAAACCACTGGAACAGGTTAGGAAGAGTACCTATGAACTACTCAGACATCGGCACGGTATCAAGGGTGGGGGTATGTAGTTGGGGTTATGTCGGGGCTAAAATCTGGGGTCAGCCACATACCCCCAGAAAAAATTTTTTTTTCAACATACCCCCAGAATTTCCAACATACCCCCAGAAAAAAATCGCTACATACCCCCAGATTTCCAACATACCCCCAGATGAAAATGACAGCATACCCCCAGATTGTCAACATACCCCCAAAGTTCAAAGTGCTGGAAATTTTTTTTTGAGATGACTGAAGTAGGTAGTGGTAAAAACAAAGACACTTAGTAGTATTATTATGGTTTAGTTAGTTGTATATTGTATGATGTTCTTGTTATGATATTTTATGGACAGATGCACAGATCAGTCCATAATATAAGACGATAAGTACTAGCAGTGGCTGTAATATATCATGTGCAGAATAGATATAAAGTAGACACAGTAGTATGTAGTAACAGTAAGCAGTTGCTTCATTGATTTTCCACTTGACATAAAATGTCTTTCTTCATTATTTTGCCATATTTATTTTTTCTACTCAAAAAACTGAGGGTATGTGTGGCTGTGGGGTATGCAAAATTGCTCCAAAAAAACTGGGGGTATGCGTGGGGGTATACAAAATTAGTCCAAAAAAACTGGGGGTATGCGTGGGGGTATACAAAATTGGTCCAAAAAAACTGGGGGTATGCGTGGGGGTATGTTGATTTTATTTTTTGGAGGTGTGTTTGGGGTATGGTTGGAATTTTCAAAATCTGGGGGTATGCATGGGGTTATGTGAGGGGGTGGGTGGGGGTATGCTGAACATACCCCCAGCTGACCCCATGCCGACGTCTGACTACTTGGTTCGAAAACACCTCTATTCAGTTTGCTCAATATCGTATGAGCAGAGTGAAAGTATGGACGTTTGTAAGTTGGAAAGTACGGAAAGCAGTGTATGTATGGAAACGAAGAGTATGCACTGTGCATACAAGTACGCTGTGAATGGCATGACGTGGCATCTATGGTTAGGCCAAAGAGATTTTGCTATGAAACAGCATGTGCCGGGTAGTTTTGTACTCTTTTGGAGTAAGGAGTTGGCGCGTTCACCATACTTCCGTACTGTAGGTTCGTACGTCTGGCGTATCTAGGAGACATGTACATACGTATCTACAGGGTGTCTCACGTAGACCTCCCTAACGAACCAGCCTTATAACTTCCGTAATACAGCAAGTATCAAGCTGAAATTTTGTCCCCAGAAACCCAAGAAAATAGGAAACTTTATGCAAAATTTGAGCCAGAAAGGTCCACTAGGGACGAAATTACGAGCTTCAGGGTTCATACCGTGTCTTGAATGTCTCGAACGTCTCGAAATTGTCTTTAAATGTGTAAAGTGTCTTGATTGTCTTGAAAATGTCTTTAAAAGTGATGAGTGTCTTGAAAAATTGAGCAATTTTTTCTCAGTTGCGTGCGAGTGGATACAAAAAAATTTTTAGCGCTCTGTGTGCAGTGAAGAATTTTTCCTTGCGCTGTCTATGTGTGCGGTTTGGGCTCAAAACTCTTGTCTTTGAGCAAAGTGAGCTAGTGAAAGTGAGTGAGCGTGCAACGTGTCGAAAGAATGGCTGTGCTACGTATATGAATAATGTATCGAATAGCCAAGACTATGGTAATCAGTAGTCAATGGTGTGGTAGTGTACCTTTTTGAAAGCCAGTAGTATTGATTGATGACTATACATACACACCCACACACCAGTATGGTTCATCCATTTGCTATCTGATACATTTTTAGACAAGATTTTTATGGGGATTTTGTATGAATTTCCAAAAAAATTTCGCCTTCGGCGGGACCAGCTGGGGGCTTCCCTTCCCGCTGGGGGCTTTGCCCCCAGACCCCCATTGGCCTCCGGCGGCTGGGGCTCCGCCCCAGACCCCTGTGGGGAGCTACGCCCGCCAATTACTCCCCTACTAAATGTGTCTTTAAAATGTCTTGAAAACGACTGAGGCCTCCTTGGTACGAACCCTGGAGCTTGCAAATTTGCGACCACGTTTTTCAACATTTGAAAATCAGTGGTGCCACTATTGACCGAAACAGCTTCTTGAACGCTGTTATGGGCTGTAAATCGCCTGTATTTTTGAATCCTTTGTACTCCGGACCGTGATGACGTTCAGTCATTGTTGTTCCACCATATTGCCATGTTGGATGAGCTACTTTGACCATGCTGAGCAGAAGATTCTAATCTCAAAACCACGCCCAATGCGGAAAATGATAAAAACAGGGTCCAAAATTTCCAAGCCTGTAATCTCGTTCGCTATGGGCCTATCTGGCTCAAATTTTGTCACACAGTTTCCTATTTTCTTGGGTTCCTGGGGACAAAATTTCAGCTTGATATCTGTTGTAGTACGGAAGTTATAAGGCTGGATCGTTAGGGAGGTCTACGTGAGACACCCTGTATTAGGAGTATCAAACTAGGAGTACCTAAAATAGTCAAATACGTCGGACGCACGGACAAACGGGATTTACGGACGGGTGGTGAACGCGCCATATTGTCGTGCACTTTTTGTATTGGGTACTAAGGGGTAAACCCGGACACCTTTGCTTTTCTGAATTTGCCGCTTCAGCAAATGATGAACATGGTAGCTCATTTGAAAGAGAAGAGTTCAAGGAATCGATTGATTGAATACTTGTCTCAATCGATCGTATGGTTGCTGAGATATACTAAAGTACAAATTATATTTCTGGGACCCATGCATTATTTATCTCAGGATCTAGCCAACGCAGCTCAAAGCGGTTAAAAATCTCTCGATAACTTTAGCTCGGATTGAAAATAAAAAAAACCGCATGCGTCTACGTGTCCTCTGTGTCGAGAAATCGCCAAATTCCTTAGGTACTACAAATGTACTAAAAAGGTACACTTTGTTCGATTATTCAGCATAACTGAACAAGCCGCAAATACTTTTTCATTAAAAGTAGCCTATCCTATGTAAAATTTGGTGTAGATTTCAAAAATAGTATCGTTGATCCAAAAAAATTTAACCCCTAGTATATAATTTTGCAAAATTTGTATATTTTTGACAATTTTTGGGTAGGGGTAAATTTTTTGGATCAACGATACTATTTTTGAAATCTACACCAAATTTTACATAGGATAGGCTACTTTTAATGAAAAAGTATTTTCGGCTTGTTCAGTTATGCTGAATAATCGAAAAAAGTGTCCATTTGTAGTACTTAAGGAATTTGGCGATTTCTCGACACAGAGGGCACGTAGACGCATGCGGTTTTTTTATTTTCAATCCGAGCTAAAGTTATCGAGAGATTTTTAACCGCTTTGAGCTACGTTGGCTAGATCCTGAGATAAATAATGCATGGGTCCCAGAAATATAATTTGTACTATAGGTGTCCGGGTTTACCCCACAGTACCCTACTATTTTAGGTGGCGGTGGTGATGCGGGTACGTTGGAGGAGCTGCGTCGACTGAAGCGACGCGTGTTGAAGGATAGGCGCGAGGCGGGCTGGCAGTACGCGCAGGCGGAGCTGCGGCGCAAGCGCGAGCGCGTCCTCCGGGAGCGGGAGCGGTCGGAGGCGCGCGGACAGCGCGTGGCCCTGTTTCGCGCCTACCGCACCGGCGACTACCCGGACGTCCAGATCCCACACGCCGCACTCGTCGCCCCTCTACAGGCGCTGGCACAGGTAACTTCTGATGCATTGCATATCCACGAGTTGAGTTAGTGAACCGAATTGCCCGCTCTTGCATATTCACGAGTTGAGATGTCATTGAACCGAATTGTCCACTCATGTATGTACATACGTATGTCCGCGAGTTCACTTGTCATTGGCCGGATTGCTAACTCAACCCTTGTCGCCCCACTACAAGCACGGCCCAGGCTCAGGTACTTAGACGTAGATATCCACGAGTTGAGTTGTGACTGAGCGTTTCCGCAAGGTCGCTGGACCACCAAAACTGGTGTGTCGACGACTGATGGCTTGTTCACCATACATTCGTAAATCCGAAAGTCCGTCAATCCGTGAACGTCCGACGTGTCTAGGAGTACATTGTCGTTTGCGGTGTCATGTACTCCTAGATACGTCGAACGTTACGGAATGACGGATGGACGTACGGATGTATGGTGAACGAGCTTTGTGTGATACGTACATACAGTAGAGTACGTGTAATGTATGCTGATCTGTCTGTGTTTCTGTTGTTGTTCCAGTGCGATGAGACGACGGCTGGCCTGTTGTTTGAGTCGCTGTTGGCTGGCGTGTGTCGCGAAGCGTCTGCGCCTCACCAGGAGCGGGAGGAGGCGGCGCAGTTTAAGAGGCGGTTGCGCGTCTCCCTCCAGTCTCTGCTCTCCTCCACGCGACAGGATTCCAAGCCGCTCATCGCCGCTATTCTGGTAAGTTACTACTGCTCACGATGGCACCGCATCGAAACTTTACTTTGCTGCACGCGATAAAGAAAACGGGCTTTGGCCAGAGAGAGTTCGCTACGGCACTGAAGTCGTCCTGTGTAGCTAGTTTGCGTATAGGAGTACACGAAGCGCGGAGAGAATTCCACACTTGTGTGTCTATTTTACGCAAAACGCCTTGAATGCCATTAGCGATCTCTTACTGGCCAGACTATAGGCGAGAAGCCTGGCCATAGATAGTATTGGAAAGCCTTCGATTGGTAGCCAAGTCCGGGCCAAGATTTATGAAGGTGGCACCGAAATGGACTTTTCACCGAGCATTGTCACAGACATCAATTCGCGCTATTTCTGCGGAGTGTGTGTACCCCTGGCTAATAATTTGATGCGTTTGTGAATGTGTGTAGAGTTTCCTCAACGAGTTCTTGGCTGATATGGTGGAGGCGGATGACAGCAGCGAAGGAGAAGGCGTGGAGTTGATGGGAGTGGTGGCGGGTGTGAGTGTGCAGGCCGGTCTGCAGCACTTGGGCATTCCACTGCTGGAGAAATACATTGAGATGCAAGAGGAGAAGGCCGCCATCGCTCCTGGCCGACCCAAAAAATCGAAGGTAAGGTAGTGCACGTGATATTGTTTTGCTGCATTAGGGTGCTCTTGGAAACACGGGACGCGTTGAAGGTTTGACAAACTAGATTCATAAACTCGCTTTTAGCTATGTAGGTGGTCGTAGTAGGTACTGGAGTACAGAATGAGTGTCTAAAATTACCCACTCGGTACTTACTATTGTACTGTACATACTTTATAGTCTGGCCAGTAAGAGTTGGCTATGGCATTCAAGGCGCATTGCGTAAAATAGATTCACAAATGCGGATTTATGTCCGTGCTTCGTGTACTCTTTCTTATTTAGCAGAAGTACATGCAAACGACACAGGACGACTTGAATCCCGTAGCGAAGTCTCTCTGGCCAAACTATACCTACTTGTGCTCAATGATAAACAGCAAAATCACATTGGATGAGCGCGGACGTACACGGTCCGTGGCCATTGTCGTGCTGTCCGTACCGTTCGTTGCGCACATCGCCCTGTGAAGTTGTTGGTGTTTTGCATATTTTGCAAATCTCTACGTTCATTATTTTGAGGTTGTCGAGAGAGGTGCAAGCTCCTCTACAAGTGAGGAATGGCCGGGGGCGGCGGCTCTGTGGGTGGAAGTGGCGCGTCTCTACCGCTCCGTGGGCGACTGGGACGCGGTGGAGGCGATCTTCGAGACGCGCCTGCGCTGTGGGGCGGCCACGCGTCGGGGCTTCGCGGCGGAGTTGGCCTTCGACTGGGACGCGGCCCGCCGGCACTACGACGCCGCCCTGAAGGAGCTGGCTGCGGAGGCGGGTGGAGGGGGGTCGGGGGGAGAGTTGGAACTGACGCTGGCGGAAGAAGCGGAGATGGATTTGCTGGAGGAGGCCAGGACGAAGGTTAGGCGGCCGACTGTGACACCTATTGTACAGCAGATGTACGTATATGTACATATGTGGGTTATTGTAAACGAAGTAGGAAAGTGTAGTGATAGAAGTAGGAAGAAGAAAGAAGTAAGTGAGTGTTTCTAAAGGCATGATCGATGTACTGTATGTACCCTCTGTTTGCTACTGTAGATACGTACCTATGGTCTGGCCAGTAAGAGATTGCTAATGGCATTCAAGGCGCGTTGCGAAAACTTTATTCACAAATGCGGATTTCTGTCCGTGCTTCGTTTACTCCTATTTAGAAGAAATACATAACTAAATACAAAAGACGACTTTGAATCCCATGGCGAACTCTCTCTGGCCAGACTATAGTGGAGTGTAGGGTAGATACTGCGACAGTTTGTATTGCAGTGTTTGGCGGAGTTGGGAGAGTGGAAACTGGCTGCTGGCGTTGTGCGGCGACAGATCGACCCAGATGCGGATCCGCCGAATCTCGATCTACTCTGGGAAGATGAGCAACTTCAGGTACATAGCGTACTTTACTGTAAAAAAAGTGTTTTGGTCAATCGGTCAATGATTTTCTGCGTATTCACCATATGCAATAAGAGCCAGTGCTTGGTCGCGAGGTGACCCCTCTGAACTAACCTTGATTTTCAGTGCAACTTTTGATCGGTAATCGACGCGAAGGTTGGCGCGGAAAGAAACAAATGAGCAGGAAAGACGACCGCGCCGACCCCTTCGCGTCGACTACCGATCAAAAGTTGCACTGAAAATCAAGGTTAATTCAGAGGGGTCACCTCGCGACCAAGCACTGGCTCTTATTGCATATAGTGAATACATCCGGAGTTAGTATATGGTATGGCCTACTATGGTGCTCTTGTGTGTGTAGGAGCGGTTCCTGTATGATTTGGTGACTGCGCACGTGAAGTTGGCGCTATCTGATGACGAGAGTGACAACAGTAACGCCTATGTTGACGAGTTCCTGTCTGCCGTGAAGCAGTGGCAAACGACGCCCGACCGACGTGCTGTGCTAGAAGTGCGCACACGCGATTATTATTTTCGGATTTTGTGAATGATGGGTGTAATGGCCCTTGTTTTGTTTTGTGTGTAGAACAAGTTTCCTCGTGAGATGGCGTTGTTGTGCGTACGAGATGGACAATTGGAGATGGCAACTGCCTTATGCCAGCAGTGGATGCACACTTTCCTCAACGTAAGGGACTGCGCATTGCATGATAAAGCGCCCAACGCTGTAAAGAGTATCCTTATTTCCAACCTTTGTACAGACGCGCCACCTGCCTTTATTTCCCGCGTGAGGGTCGAATCACGACCATAGCAGAGGGCCCTTTATAGGATTCCGTTATTTATGCTGTGTACTCTTGGTAAAGTACATTGAGATTGAATGGCAATATTCTAATCAGAAAGGCCATCGCTCCCTTCCTGGAAAGTACCATTTTCTTTCATTCTTCAATCCACCTTGCACGTGGTCTTTCTTTGTTTCCCTCAGCGATGGAGTTCACTGAATCTGCGCAGTAGCAGGTTGGCGGAAGTGCAAGCGCTGACGCTGGCGCGGGAGCTGTGGGAATTTCTGCGCTTCTGCGAGCGGCATCCGCGCTACGACGACCTCTCCGCCTTCTGCGCTCTTCTGCATCAGTGGGAGAACAGTGCCCGATCCCTGGACGCCGTCTACGCGCCCTCCACCCTCTGGGACGACTTCGTTCTTCAAAGGTAGGGTAAGGGAACTCAAGTCCTGTTGCGTAATTTGCGTGTAGGGTACTGTGGGGTAAACGCAGACACGGGGTAAACCCGGACACCTAGTATTTCTCAGCAACCATAAAACCAATTGAGACAAGTATTCTACCAATCGATTTCTTGAACTCTCCTCTTCAAATGAGCTACCATGTTCATCATTTGCTGAAGCGGCAAGTTCAGAACAGTTTAGGTGCCCGTTTTACCCCGTGTGCGGGTTCACCCCGTGTCCGATTTTACCCCATAGTACCCTACGCTATGGAACTCAAATCGTGTTGCGTAGTTTGAGTGTACTCCTTCAGAGGTCACAAAGCAAAGCACGAAGAAAAATTTGCAATTGCGATTCTATTTTATGGACAGCGCAAGCAGTGGATATAGTATATACCGCTAGCGGAAAAGCTTTTGTAGGATATTTTTGACGGAGCAGCTGGGGCATCGACTGGTCAGCGGCGGCTGTTACACGGAGAATGACGTGTACGGGGAGCTGCGGCCTTTCCTGACCCAGACGAAGCTGATGCAAGCGCGCACAGCCTGCCAGCAGAACAACGTCGCCGTCGCGTCGCGCAAGCTCAACCTTATCAAAGACGTACGTACTGCATACTTGTGTGTTGTGATTTGGTACTTTATTACGCGCATATTGGAAATGGAACGCCTTGGATTCTGTGAGATGAAACCCAATAGCAAGCTGTTTAGAACAATGCAACCAAACTGCAGCAGAAGCTGTTCGGAATTTCCCATTCAACTGATTTACCTCACATTTCCTTTCCTACGACTTGCCTTACCTAATGCCGTAGTATCCTTCTGCATAAGTGTGTTGCATATTACTACGGTGCATTCTTTGCGGATGTGTTATGTTTTCCGGTTCGTTTCTTTCTTGCAGATTGCGCTGAGGCGCCGCGGAGACGACATGGACGATGGCCAGATGAGCGTGGAATGGTGTTTGTGCTACGCGCGAGTGCAGCAGACGGCTGCCCGATTCTGCGCCCTCTCCGATCCGCTCTCAGCCGCTGAACGCCTCTGCTCCGGCATCGCACTGCTTCGTACGTGAGTGATACCAGGACTCCATAAATAGAGAAAGACTATGAATTTGTGCAAAACAAGCGCGCGCATAAAGCGCCAATAGCATCCCCCGTCCTTTTTTTTTAGTAATCTCTAACTTGGGACGCCCATCCACCGTTTTTTATGTCTCTAAGGGACGACACCGAGATGGGTGTCGGTGTCTCCGGGGGGGAATTTGGCACTTATCGGGCGTAGCTCTGTGCTGCTCGCGTGATGTTCACACATTCATACATACATGCGCAACACATTGTGCTTCTGTATTTGCAGAGGCTACCACGCAACCGGGTGGGAATGAGGCGAATGTAGCGCAGCAGGCGTTATTGGATGCGGAGCGAGGCGTGTGTCTGTTCGAGATGTCTCAGCTCTTCTGTCTCAATGAGGAAGAGAAGGAGGGAAGAGTGAAATGCAGGTGGCAGGATGCGTCGTCGGCTTCCCTTCGCTCTTTCTTCTCTGCCTACTCCTGTTCGCCTTCTGCTTCTTCAGCTGCCGACACTGTGCAGGTACAGTACAGTTAGTATATGGTCGGTTGCTTAATGGATGGAAGGGGCCATTTTGCGCGGATAGTAGAGTACTCTTTCGTGCGAAATGAGCACTCTTTTCTTCGCTCTTGTCGAAGTGAAACCATTATTGAATACGAATTGAAATATGCATGTTTCTGACTGCAGACACTTTGGAGTCAAGCGCATCAACTGCTGCAAAAGGCTGATGACATTATGAATGGCCGTAAAGAAGAGGATGCTGCCCCCGCCGCTGCTTCCGTTCGCTCGGCTCTCTTGCACTTCTGTGATGGTGTGTTGAGAAGAAAGGAAGAAGGTAAAGTGGTTTTTCCAGCTCAAGCAGAAACTGCCTTTTTCTATTCGGGCGACACCCTTCGTAAACGGCAGATGCAAAACGACACCTTCGCAAGACGCCGTGCAACTAATGCGCAGTAAATGTAGGGTACATACATACTGTATGTGTGCTTTTCGCGTACAGGTGAGTGCGCAGCCTTGGGGACGCTGCGTGCTTATGAATGCAGTTATCCGCGCACTGTTCAGCGTTGTGTGCTGGAGTGGATGCGACAGTCGGGGGGAGGGAGTGAGAGCGGCGGACGAGCCCTCTTTCCTCGTCTGCTCGCACTACTCGACTCCTATCCGGAGTTGGCGGAGGAATTTCGCACTTTGGTAAGCAGCAATTTGTACATTTTGTATGCGAAGTAGGGTAGCGTGGGGAAAATCCGCCAACCTATGTCGCTTTTACCCGCATGAAAAACGTGGCTCTCGAAAATGTATCTTGGGAAACTTCTGGCGCTGTTTCTTCGTTCCTTTCCTACCCATAACTTGACAGCCTAGGCGACGTAGGTGGACTGATTTCCCCCATGGACGGTTTTGCCCCACGCTACCCTAAGCCGCAAATACCCATATCAATGGTATCTGCAATGTGAGCGCAGCATGATGCGGTTTGGATGTTATGTACCGTGTTTACCGGTAGAACCCCCCCCCCCCCAAATGCATAACCCCCCCAATGCATACCCCCATATTGGCAAAACATAAAAAATGGCCAATGCATAACCCCCCCCCCCCCCCTATGCATACCCCCATATGTACTGTACAGTACCTTTACCTACCTACCTATGTAAGCTGGTCATATAGTACCCATAGCCACTCCCACACCAAGCTAAGATGCCTATAAGCCTGCTCGGGGGTGTATTGTACTAGAATAACCGTGTTTTGACCTCAATTATGCCCTAGAACACGTGCTTTTGACCTAAAAAATATGCCTCTGCGCACCTCTCAAAAACATAAAAAATGCCCCATGCATAACCCCCCCCCCCCCCCCCCCCAATGCATAGCCCCCCCCTATGCATACCTTCATGTGGGACCTCTCAATTTTTGCATACCCCCATGGGGCTATGCACCGGTAAATACGGTATGTAGAGTGCGGCCGTACCCTCTTGGATGTTCTTGGGCTGGGTGTCTCAACTGGTGTCCATGCTGGCGTCCCCTACTGCTTTGGCTGTCCAGCCACTTGTGCGCCGTATCGCCAACGACTATCCGCAGGTTGTGTGGAATGGTTGTTTTTTGCGATAGGACGGGGTTGCGGTAATGTATGGTACGTATGCGTTAACACATACCGTGACAAGCCGTCATTGTTGACAACAAGTCGCTTAGCTGTTGTCCGTTGACAACAAACCAACAACACCTATGTATTATTCGTCAACAAGTTGTGGTCAACAATGACGGCTTGTCGCGGTATGTGTTAAGTGGGTGGGCGTGCATTTCAGGCCGTCATCTACTCTCTGAAGTTGAGTTCTGCGAACTTTGTTTTCACCAACGACGCGCGTGGAAGAAGGCAAAAGGAGTTCGTGGACAGGTATGCTTTCGTTTCTTATCGATTGTGTGGTATCCGTGAGGAATCCTTTTTCGTTTCTGTAGCATGATGCAGCAAGTGAAGAATGAGCTGGTGGATGGCTTTATCGATGCCTTGCAACTGCTTCAGTCACCTATGGCAGTCATCAAGGTGAGTCGCTAATTATTCTTATTCAAATCGTACGTATGCTCGTGTACTGGAGGGTATTATGGGGTAAACCCGGCCATGGCCCACATAGTACTGCAGGTTGTTGGCCGGGTTAGCCCGTGTTATCCTTCATGACAATCACTCTGCAGTGAAGAACACTGCCTTCTTGTAATGCCTGAAGTCCACCGCATGTTTCACAGGCGTACACGTCTTTTTGTAGGATGCCTGGACGGATATATGTTTGGCGGCCGAAGCTCCCCGATTGAGCGCTGCGGAAAGAGCCGACAAGGCTGCTTTCGGTGTTCGAGAATTGCACCGGTTCTTGTTTGATTCGGATGAGACGCGAGGAAAATTCTGGCGTAAAACTGTGAAAGAGGTAAGATTCCACCAGAAAAAACACGGCACTATTTAGCCCACCGTACCCTAGGGGTCGCAAGCGTATACACGTGTATTCTGTGACTACAGTGTACTGTACTAACCGTTCGAAATACGAGGGTACTATGTGGTAAACCCGGCTATGGGAACATCCGGCCAGCTAAGTAAGTTTCAGGGCTGCATGCATATCTAAGGGGCCTTGAACTCTCTAATTTCAAATGAGCTATTTGGTTCACCATTTGCTGACACAGCAAGAAGTTCACCGGAGCTTATAGGTGGCCGGGTTTTTCCCCACAATACCCTCTATAAGACCCTTTGAAAGCAAGGGTTTCTGCTTTTTCTTTTCGTGCAAAACTTACTCTACTGTACGTGTACGTGCTTTCTGCGTTCCTTTGCAGGCGCTGGAGCCGCTGTTTGAGAAGGCGTTCGGCGGTTTGCGACTGGAGCATCTGGACCGGATGAGCTGGAGTAAGATCAAGGAGGCGATGCACGTTCTCCAGTCGTCCTCCTCCTCCCGCCGACTGCCTCCTCAGCTGCCGACGGAACTGTCGCAGGTATGCACTTGGTACTCTGTCATTTATAGTCTGGCCAATAGCAGTTGGTACTTGGACTCAACGCGAGTTGCGTAGTTTGCATGTAGGGTAACATGGGGTAAACCCGCCCCCCTAAGCAATTCTCTGGAACCAATGGCTGAACCAAAACGAAATCACATGGCACAATATACGTGGTTAGGCCTTAATTAAACGTGCCAATTACAACTCTACTGCTGAACATCTTTAGAGAGTTATGGCCAATTTTAGCTGTCGCTAAAACGCGATCCCTGGGGGGTAAACCCGCCCACCTAAGATTTAGGCCATGTTCAGCCTGACCAAGCCATATTTTTATGGCCGTTTTTTTTCAAGATGGAAGCCAAGTTTATTGCCAACGTCCAGTAATAGTACAAATTAAAATTAAAAATTTTCTTTCTGAAATGTGAAGGGTATGAATGATACTACTCTAGTGACAGCTGATCTCTTAGTACTGGGGGTAAACCCGCCCACCCATGATTTTAGCTAATATGAGGCTGCCCAGGGTATTTTTTATCATTCTGGCATGTTAGAAAAAAAGCAGAAGCAATTATCATGAACAGCAGCTACCAATTAGCCAGCTAGATAGTTTAGTTTGGTAATAAATGCTGTAAATAGGCCTACTTTGCTGTCAACTAACTTTTCAGTACTGGGGGGTAAACCCGCCCACCCATGGAATTTTTAAAAATTTGCAAAAACGTCTCCTTGCCTTGTGAAATCATATGAAAAATATTGTAAAATTAGCTGAACCACTTTTCTCTGATTGTAAGCTGATATGACAGCTGTTTAGGATCGCAGTATTATGAGCTGATGAGGTGGGCGGGTTTTCCCTATACTTTAGTACAGGAGTTGGGTGGGCGCATTTACCCCACTAAGTACTGAAATTGTTTTTTGCTATATCTCCAGTACCAGTGGGGCGAATTGGTTGAAACTTCGCCTGGTGGTAGGGTACCGTGCCCCCTTGCCCCCCACATACCGGGTGTTCATTTATAACATACAGGGTGTTTTTGCGCAACCTCTAAAGTTTGGTCATTTTCGACCTCTTGTTGAAAAAAGTGACCCCGTGAGCTTGATTTTTCAACAAATGACGTGCCAAATAGCTCATTTGAAAGAGGAGAGTTCAAGGAATCGATTGGTATCCTACTTGTCTCAATCGGTTGTATGGTTCCTGAGATATGCAGCCCTGAAGGCTTAGGTGGGCGGATTTTCCCATGGGCGGGTTTACCCCATAGTACCCTACTTCTGCTAAATAGGAGTACACGAAGCCTGGACAGAAATCCGCATTTGTAAATCTATTTTACGCAACGCGCCTTGAGTCCAAGTGCCAACCGCTATTGGCCAGACTGTGGTACTTTCACCATTCCGTACTTTTCGAGGGTACTGTACAGTAGCCGCTTCGTACTTTGTTCATTACATACGCACGCAAGAAAATTGAGCCCAGAACTGGAAATTGCATTTCGTACAACTTGCGTATCGTACCTACTTTTTTCTTTTTACTCAGTACAC
>JASAMW010006996.1:0-23833 GCA_030247985.1 Epsilonema sp. ZAB3_2
ACATTTTTCTAACTGTTCCATCAATTTTCAAAGTACATTTTATTCCATTTCTTTAGTATTTTCTTCATTTAAACTGGTTAACACCTTTTCAGGCAGTATCAAAGAGTTATACACCCTTTCGGGCAAAATCAAAGAGTTATACACCCTTTCGGGCAGAATCAAAGAGTCACACCCTTTCGGGTAAAGTCAAAGAGTTATACACCCTTTCGGAGGGTACCCAAGAGTCAGACTTCCTTGCAGGCTAAAGTAAATTTTTTAACTTATCATCAGTAATTGTTGCGACTTTCTTAAAGTAGAATGTATATCTATAAAACAGACAATTCAACAATATTTTTCTTTCAATCTCTCAAAATGCAATTCTCCAATTCCATACAAGTACTAAACTTATTTCAAAAGTAGCATCTATTCCACAACTAAAAACTTATCCCACTTTAGCACTAGAAACACATATTCCAAGCTTGACTTTCCTATGTAATGACATATATTAAACCTGCAACTACTACACCTGTATATATTTAACCTGTATATATTTAACCTGTATTCAAATCGTACCTATTCAACCTGTATGTACCTGCACAAGCTGTACCTATTCAACCTGTTACTACTAAATCTGTATTTATTCAACCTGTACCTGCGTAACACATACCCTGAGGAGGCATCATTGTTGACAACATAAACAGATTTGTTGTCTATTTTGTTGTTGGTTATTGTCTGTTCATATATGGGTGTTGTCAGTTTGTTGATGAACAAACAAACTGACAAAAAATGGACAACAAACTGACAATGAACCAACAAATGGACAACAAACTGACAATGAACCAACAAATGGACAACAAACTGACAAAACCCATACATAAATGGACAACAAACCAACAACAAAGGGACAACAAATCTGTTTCGTGTTGTCAACAATGACACCTCCTTGGGGTATGTGTTAACCTGTATGAAAACCTATAACCTAAAAAAGATACAGGTTAACCTGAATATTATGTAACCTGTAAAGGCAAGGGCTACCCCAACATCGACTTACGAATTTCGAATTCAAACCCATCCTATCAAAAACTATATTTTTATTCGAGTCTTTTGCAAAAAACCGCTTTTCAAAATTCCTATCCGTTCTCGAGTTATTCGATGATAAAGGTTGCAAATTTTCAGTACTGAGGGCGACGTCGGGAACCGTTACGGTATGTGTTTCCGTGGCTAGTGAAAAGGGTAGAATTGTAAATGCAGCACATTGGCTGCATGGACTGTGGCCCGGACCGTAGGGAACATTTTTTCAGGCTCCCTAGAGATAGAGTAGAAGTCCCAAAAGCAAAAACAGGAACAAAGGCGCTGTATTTCCAACTAACCCTTTTCAAACTGACCTACCGTAACGGTTCCCGACGTCGCCTTCAGTACTGAAAATTTGCAACCTTTATCATCGAATAACTCGAGAACGGATAGGAATTTTGAAAAGCGGTTTTTTTGCAAAAGACTCGAATAAAAATATAGTTTTTGATAGGATGGGTTTGAATTCGAAATTCGTAAGTGGATGTTGGGGTAGCCCTTGCCTTTAACTCAAGTTTTATGAGATAGAGGTTACAGAAGACACCTGCAGGGTGATAAATATATACAGGTTGAGCAGATGTAGGTTGACCAGATACAGGTTGAATGGATTGGTATAGGTTCAATAGATACAGGTTAAATATATACAGGTTAAATATATACAGGTTAACTCATACCCCGACCTGGCGTCATTGTTGGCAACAACTTGTTCACTTGTTGTCGGTTTTGTTGTTTGTTGTCCGTTTTATATGGGTGTTGTCGGTTTTGTTGTCGGTGGACAACAAAATTGACAACGAACAACAAAACCGACAACACCCATATCAAACGGACAACAAAACGGACAACAAACAACAAAACGGACAACAAAACCGACAACAAGTGAAAAAGTTGTTGCCAACAGTGACGCCAGGTCGGGGTATGAGTTAAATATTATATACAAGGTAAATATATGCAGGTATGGTTAAACTTTTTGTATGTTTGGGAATATTGAAGGAATAGAAATTTTGAAAATAATTTATTGTGTGTTCTTACTGTTGGTGGAAATGGTAGAGCAACTTTTTGTCTGTTTGGGAATACTGAAGGAAAAAGATGCTATTTACTGCCCACAAGGGTGTTGATTTATTATTACTGCTTGTAAGGATGTCTGATTACTTGACCAATTATTAATAGCAATTACTAGAGAAGTTGGGAAGTACTTTCAAAGAAAGAACCTACTGTTACTAGAATGATTGAACCATTATCAAACTCTACAACTTTTTACCAGAAGAGATAATAATTATTAACTATCACCTGAAAGAGAAATGTCATGAGCTATTGCCCAAAGGAGACATAGAATGAACTGTTCCCTGAAATGTATAAATGTGAACTATTGTCGAAAGGTCATAAACATAAACTTATGCCTGAAATTACCATTTTCCATACCAATGCCAGTGAGGGCAGCGAAGCTGCCTGAAGCTGGCATGCTGAGTAAAAAGATTTACCTATTCCCAATTTGAACAAATGCACTGTGTTATTTGGTCAAAACAATAAAAATTTAAAAGTTGTTACTGTGAGAAAATAACCCATCTGATTTCGTTTTTTTCATGCAGTAAAAAATAAATACTATACAAAAAGTTAAGAGGTGTGGAGAATAGTGAAAAAACACTAATAAAATAGAAATCAACCATAAGCAGAAATCAAACTGCAAAATTTACCCTGAAAAAAGGTATGCTGTGTCTGAAAGCAATACCTATCTGAAAGATCAAGCAAACTAAGCTGAGCCCATCTTTTTCACGCCAGTGAAAAAACTGATATACCTGTCATGAAACGGGAAGTAAACCATGGCTGAGCACAGATCATTTTCACGCCAGTGAAAATGCCAATCTACCAAAACGAAACAGCAAGCAAACCACACCTGAGCTCATCTTTTTCACGCCATTGAAAAAACCAATGTACCTATCATGAAACAACAAGCAAACCGCGGCTGAGCACATCATTTTCACGCCAGTGAAAGTGCCAATCACCAAAACGAAACAGCAAGCAAACCAAACCTGAGCTCATCTTTTTCACGCCAGTGAAAACACACATATACCTATCATGAAACACCAAGCAAACCGCGGCTGAGCACATCACTTTCAATGAAAGTGCCAATCTACCAAAACGAAACAGGAAATACACCACACCTGAGCTCACCTTTTCACACCAGTGAAAAAACGCATATACCTATCCTGAAACACCAAGCAAACCATGGCTGAGCACATCACTTTCAGTGAAAGTGCCAGTCTACCAAAACGAAACAGGAAACACACCACACCTGAGCTCATCTTTTCACACCAGTGAAAAACGCATATACCTATCATAAAACAACAAGCAAACCGCGGCTGAGCACATCACTTTCAATGAAAGTGCCAATCTACCAAAACGAAACAGGGAACAAACCACATTTGAGCACATCTTTGCCACACCAATAAAAAACCAATCTACCAAATACAAATAAAATATACCTATACAAAGGAAAAAATTCTATACCTAATAAAACATATACCTATACAAAGGAAAAAATCTCTACCTAATACAAAAATTATATAACTTTTTAATATAAAGCTTGTTCAACATGAGCTGTTTGGTTCACTTTTGTTGAAACAGCAAATTCACACAGAGCTTAGGTGACGTGACGGGGTTTACCCCACACAAAACTTTCACTAAGTACCGCGTGGTCACTATCGACCAACCCAATCGCGTTACCGCAACGCGTCCATACCGTGATGTGCTGCCAAATTATTCTTGTACTTCTGTCTGTACTTTTCATCGCTTTTCCTGTTTCGCTAGCCACTTGGCTATTGCCCAAATTGTCCCGCACTTTCCTACGGGTTCTATTTTCAGTGCATCTACACACCGGACCCACAACAAAAGAGGATTCTGAGCAAGCTGCTGAATTCATCGATGGGAGGCACGGGAAGTACTACGCGCGCAATCCACAACGCTGATGTACGCGTAAGACAAGAATTTATGAGAATTATTCGCTACTTACGCTTAGAGTTGTGATGCACCATGGATCAAAAACGCGCTGAAAAACCGAGGGGTGGTGGTCAGCTCACGACCACCCACAATTCTTAGCACAAGTAGCGAATAATAAAGTGGTTTCTTTTTCTGTGTGGAGAGCGAGCTAATGTTTCAAAATTGGTGCATACGGAAAATTCTGGTGTTGACCGACTGCTCCTATCCATTCCGGCTGTTCGATCCCGAAAATTATAATATTTATAGCTGAGAAGTTTATAATAGTGGTTTCTTTCAGTTAGACAGTACAGAATTGCAAGGAAAGGTAAAGAACGAGCTAATGTTTCAAATGGAGCCGCGCTTTGTGTTCGTAGTTCGAGTACGTCACGCTGAAATTCCCCCATCATACCCCCTCCCCTCTCGTCACGCTGAGCCATGCCCCTCTCCCCTCCCGTGTAGCGTGACGTCACGTTTCAGTATGTTGAATCGGGAGTTGTTGAATCTATTTCGGCGTGACGTACTTTATGAAGCTCCCCTTATCTGTGTGCTGCCGTTGTCTGTGTTCAGGAATCAGCAGCAGGGAATCAAAGCGGAGCTGCCGACACGACCGGCTGTAGCGACGACAAGTCCGACAGTCACTATTCGCTGAAATTCGACGCGGATCGCGACCTGCTCATCGCGACCGCGACGACCAATCAGCGCGAAGCGGCCTCTGGCGCCAACCAATCAGCAACGTCGAAAACGACGGTGGAAATCACGACGAACGACAACGAAGAGGAGGAGGAAGAGGTATGGTAGGGTTGGGTAGCATGGCATGGGGTAAACCCGGCCATGGGAAAATCCGGCCACGAAGTGTCATGGCTGCATATCTCAGCACAGCAATCACGGGGACAACTTACAAGGGAGGGTGTTGCAATTTTTATATACTGGCGTTTTCCTCGCTACGTCGGTACCTATCATGGCGTGTTCACCAGAGGTTTAACGGACGTCCGTGCGTTCGTCAACCGGGTTGACTTACAGACAGACGGACAACACTTATGGGTTGACGAACGAACGGACGGACGATACGGACGTCTGGTGAACGCGCTATCATTGATAGCGCGTTCTATCAATCTACTGCGACGAAACTATTGATTGGTCGCGAGGAAGACGTCAGAAAGCAGTGCTCATCTTTGTAAGTGGAAAGGGCGAAACATCAAACTTACGAGTTGACCCAGCGAGTTCTTCTTGTATGGTAACGAAGGTTTTCGTATAAACTGGTGAGATTGATGTTTCACTCATTTAGTGTTTGTCTACTGCGACTACTGCGACGAAACCCAATAATCGCTTGCTTTTCAGGATGACGAGCGACTGCCATTGGCTGCGCTCAAAACGACGACGGCGACGAAGAGGCGATCGCAGCGACACAGCGGAGAGCGAGGGAAACAGCAGAAATTCGATTGGATTCGCGCCGGATTCAAGGGCAAAGTGATCGAGACGGGAAAGAGAGGAGGCAGGAAATTCGAGTGTCAGCTCTGTCACAAGGTATTTTCCGTTTTAGTTATCCACTACTTGCGCTGTTTATTCATTAGTTGTCTGCAGCTTACCCTATCCTTTTTGCGAAAGCCTCAAATAATCTGACAAAACGCCTGCAGGAAGCGGATCCAAAAAAATTAGGCATCGTCTTGCAACAACGCATGTGTTAGTAGGTAGTGTTTTATTCACTATTGCTGGCCAGTGAGAGTTCGCTATGTAATTCCAGTTGTGTAGCTTAGTTTGCGTCAACTCCTGCAGAACAGTAGTACACGAAGCACGGACAGAAATCCGCACTTGTAATTCTTTTTTGCGCAATGCGACTTGAGTTTCATGGCGAACTCTTCGTGGCCAGACTATAATGGCAACAAACGATGTACAATCTGTAAGATGAGAATATATCGATTTTCTTTTCAGGTGGTTTACCGTGGCAGCTCTCTTTCCACTCACGTGCTCAGTACACATCTGCAGAAACCCCTGGTCTACTGTCACTACTGCGATTTCACCAATAAGGGCATCATTGCCAACATGCGACAGCACATTCAGAAAAAGCACAGGGGGAAATCCGTGACGGGATTTGACGATCGACGAATTGAGGCGTACGCTGAAATTGCGGCGCTGCATAAACGCTGCTTCCCTGGACTACCGGTACGTTGTTTGCCCAAAATTCCGGCAGGTGGCTAGGCGGTTTAGGGTGAGCAGTAGGTGGGTGGGATATGGTTGTTTGAAGACGATGAAAGGGCAAGACATCTGGGTCGGTGGAATTGCATTGGGTTGACTTCTCCGTACTTACCCAACTAGCCAACTTACCCAACTATCCAACTTACCCAACTTCCGAACTTACCCAACTTACCCAATTTCCGTACTTACCCACTTCCGTACTTACCTACACATTGTTCAGTTTGCTAGGCAAGGAATAAGGATGATGTCAAAAATAAGATTCAAGATTGCTCCATGTTCTTTATAACTTCAAACTTGTCCTACGGGGAACATCATAAAATACGTCACTCAAGAAATCCCCCCCCCCCGTATGCGCTAACGCCACATCCGGCCCAACACCCCTCCCCTATTTTTGCGTGACGTAATACGTACGAAGCTCTATTTTCGCCCATTCATTCTGCAGCTGCGTTTTTGTCCACACAGGTGGGGAGTCGACAGAGCATGGGCGGCTCTGCTGCTGACGATCACCCTGCCCCCTCCCTCCCCCTATATTTGCGTGACGTAATACATGAAGCTCTATTTTCGCCCATTCACTATTCGCCTTGCTCCATAAGAGGAGGTGCCGTTTTCGCCCTCCTCGCCGATTTTTAAGCTGCAGTTATCACACACGCAAAGCACGCCGAAGCAATTACTTTTTCAAAAAATATACCAAATTGCATAAAGTAATTGCTTCGTCGTGCTTTGCGTGTGTGATAACTGCAGCTCAAAAATCGGCGAGGAGGGCGAACACGGCACCTCCTCTTATGGAGCAAGGCGAATGCACTGCGTTTTTGTCCACATAGGTGGGCAGTCGACAGAGTATGGGCGGTTCTGCTGACGATCAGGGCGAGGAAGAAGAGGACGACGACACGACGCCCTCTAGCGGGAACGAGGGGAAACTGGAGGCGACAGACGGCACGCGCAAGGCGATGCTGGGAGCGCCGCCGGCGGCTGGGGTGGGCCGAAAACTCCTGCCCACTTCCGCCCTGGCCGCCGCGGCCGCGATTAAGAAGAAGCGTGTGGCCGTGTTCAGTGCGGGGGCGGCGGCGGCGGCGGTTGGAAGGCAAAGACGGAAGCCCGCGGGGAAAGCGGCCGCGGGTGGTGGGACGACGACAGGATCGGTTAAGAAGAAGGCTGCGTCGGTTGCGGAGTTTATGAAGTGCGGCGGCTGTGGCGTCCAAGTTGGCAGGCGGTCGTTGACTGGGCACATTTTGAAGGTGAGTTGTTGTACAATAGGTGAAGATTGATTGAAAATGTGAGGGTATAGTGGAGTAGGGTACCATGGGGTAGACCCGGCCTTGGGAAAATTAGGCCACCTAAGTTCAGGCCTGCAGCATATGTCAGGAATCAGGATCCATGATGATGATGATGATGATGATGATTTTATTTCGCATAACGCGCGACCTCACCTAACCCGCCGAACAAACAGAAACAACACTAATATTAGGATGAAACTGCCACGAGTATCCTGAAATCCAATGGACCGATTGAAACAAGTATGATATCAATCGATTCCTTGACCTTTCTTCTTTCAAATGAGCTACTTGGTTGATCATTTGCTCCGGGTTTACCCCACAGTACCCTACGTACACCCGGCCACGTAATGGCCAGATTTACCCCACCAGAAATCCTGTCCGAGTTTACCCCATAATACTCTACGTTGCGTTTTATTACATAGTCCGCTCGCTAATGGACTTCAGTCGTATTGCGCAAAATACCATACTTTGAACTAGGGTGGCAGTAGTTTTTTTAGGATCATCTGGATGGCATTAAGACGATCTTATGCGACTATTGCGACTATGCTACTGCTGGAAATGTGGCTAACATGATCAAGCACGTGAGAAATGTAAGAATATGCGAAAAAGCGTGGATGGTATACCAATAACTCACATTGAATTTGTTTGTGTGAAATCTTGGTAATCCACCCTCACACTATCGTTTTCCAACAGCCCTGTCGGAACCTCGCGACCACCCAAAAGTCGGTTTTCTTTTGCTCGCTGTAGGACCAAGAACCCATAAGAGTCAATCAAAGTCTAGTCTTTTCTTTCGCAAACCGCGCGACAATGTCAAACCCGCCATTCCAATAGATCGACGTTAAGACCAACTCTCAGGAGTATGCACCATATGCAGTAAGGCGATTGGGTTGGTCGATGGCGACCCCGCGGCATTTAGTGATTTAAGTTTCGATCGGTTACTGTAAGGTCGTCGACGTCATTTGTTGTCGATTCTTCTTTTCACTCTCTCCTTTTCCGCTCCCAGATGATTGAACAAGGTCGACGATCCTGCAGACTTTCACTAAATACCCACCGCGGGGTCACTATCGACCAACCCAATCGCCTTACCGCATATACTGTATATCGTCCATACAATGGACACGCCGCTATATATGAGTCACCCTTTCAGATTCACAAGTCGGAAGAGCTCCGTTTTTCGGACGACCGACGCGTGTACTTCGATCTGGTGCAAGAGCGCTACGAAAGCTGCTTCCCCGACGCGCCGCCTCTCGCTTCCAGCGGCAGTCAGCTGGGTCTCTACGTGAAGAAGAAGGAGGGAGGCGACATCGCGGGGGACAGTTGCAATTCCGTCCTCAGTTTGTTGGTGGAAGAGAAACAACAGAAACTGAAGGTATGAATACTGTATAAAGGAGAGAGACTATATCAGCTCGTAGTACGGCCGTTTTGGTGAGAGAAACTGCAGAAACTGAACTGATGCACCTTATGTTTTTGTCTATCGGCCATTGAAAGTGTAACGTGCATTGCTTTCACTTGTGTGGTTGGAATTATAGTCTGGCCAATAGCAGTTGGCATTTGGACTCAAGGCGCGTTGCGTAAAATAGATATACGTACAAATGCGGATTTCTGTCCACGCTTCGTGTACTCCTATTTAGCAGAAGTACATGCAAACTACGCAACTCGCCTAGAGTCCAGGTGCCAACTGCTATTGGCCAGACTATAGTGTTTCATAATGCAAGCTACATAACAGCTTCGTAATGTCGCTTCTGTTTCAGTGAGATTGAATGGATATATTGACATTTTTTTAGGAAATGGGTGAAGCTAAGCCACAAATAAAGGAAGTGAAGAAAGAAGATATGGAAAAGAAACAGGCTGCGCAGACAGGTACGTACATTCATGCGCATGGTAGAATAGGGGGACCTGGGAATCGAACTCGTGCCTGGTGAAAAATGGACTTCAACCACTGAGCCATGAGGACAAGTGGTTTTCACTTTGAGACGAGTTGCGCCTTCTTTGAGGCATTTACTTATATGTGCCCGCTTGCTGAGTTAACTCGTGAACTTGATGTTTCACTTTGGCCCGAGTATCGGTCGCCAACCGTGTTTTGAAAGCATGGCGCTAGCCGTTTGTAACTTGTGAACTTGATGTTTCTTTTCAGGCCCAAATATCGGTCGCCAACCGCCGCCCTCGTTGGCCCAAAATCGACCGCGTCGCCTATCGCCGAACAAGCAGCAACAGCAGCAGAAGAAGCGGCGGGGCTCGAGCCCGGGCGTGACGGCCGACCTGCGCACGCCTCTACCGACTGCGCCACGGGGGCGACAGCTGGCGAAAGACGAAAGGGAGGCTTACGAAGGCGACGACGACGAGGAGGGCAGCAGTCCGCTGCGCAAGTCCGCGCGCAAAGTGCCGCGCATTGCGTGGGACGCGGTGCTTAACCCCGACGCGAGACGGCAGCCGATGGGCAGTGGCCTGGGAGGGGTTAACAGGAAGGCGAAGAGAGACCCGGAGGTGACGCAAGATGGCGCTACGATCGCTGTGGTGGTAGAGGAACAGCCGCAACTCAGCGTGGAACAGGTTGAGAGCATAAAGGAGCGATACAGGCAGAAGAGAACGTGAAATAAAAAATGAGGTGAAAAGAGAAGATGCGATGCTGTAACTTGATGACTGTGTATAGGGATTGGTCTTTTTTGGTATGGCGGGTAAATTTGGACAGGGGAAAATTTTGGTGCGCTGTCAACTCGTGAAGAAAGCAGCAATTAGAACCCAACCCAGTGCATTTTTGCACGGAACTACTCTTATTCTGCTACGTACATCAAAACCAGCTTGGGTTACTGAGCGAAGTAGGAAATGTGCCCCTGTCCGCAATTACCCCACGGCCCTGTTCTTCAAGCTTGGTTCTGTTTTCGTGGGAAGCCTAACCTACTACAGTGAAGTGCAGGTGTGATTATTCCCACGACTTTCGTAGCCAGCGTTTAGCTGTTGACACTTTCATGCCGTATCGTAAAAGTTTTTCCAATGCGCGTTTTTCTTTTCTTGTGAGAGCGAGGAAGGATGAATGTAATAAAACAATCCTTCTGAATACAGTGTAATGTATACGTACTTGTGTGCGTTTGTCTGTTGCTTGTCTTTTTTGCATTAGCTTCAAAATATACCTATACGTATAGTTTCTGTGTGGAAAGTTTACTTGAAGCAGCTAAACAGTGGCCTGACGGCTATGACACATAATAACGCTGAACTGTAACAAAGCTCAATGAACTACATGCAGCACACAGTTGTATATACGAATCGAACAATGGTTTGCTACCGTACTGTACATAACCATATAGACATCGTGCCCAAGCAACTCAAGTAATTTGTACCTACTCGTACTTACGTATACATATTCAGATACTATCTAACAGAACATTTAGGCAACACTTGAGCATACAACAAGAACACGGAGAGCAAAGGCAAGAACAACAACACATCTCATTCTCACATAAACATCTTTCAACAAAGCAATGATACACCGAGGAAAAGTGGGAACTTTCTCAAGCCAACCCCAGTTTAGTCTGCGAACAACATTGCTAAACAGGGGAAGTTTTCTGCTCTGGGCTAGCTTGCTATTGACCACTTGCGCTGAAAATAGTATCTGGGTGGTCGCACGCAAGCAGACCCCTTCCGATTTACACTGATTTTCAGTGCAATTTTTGATCATTGACAAAACCAGCAGCCGCTGATACCAATCAAAAAGTGCACTGAAAATCAGTGTAAAAACAGAGAACCACCCAAGAATTTTCAGCACAACCGGTGAATACTCTATTTTGGTCGCAAATTCCCGCTATCCTAATACTTATACCGCACAATACCATATTTTCCCGCAGAACCAATGTTATGTCATCATCGTCATATAACGCCATAGAAATAAAGGCGCTTCAGCATAGAGGACATGGAATAATTATCTGCATGCATAAGTCTGTATCATCATGATATCAACATTTGCAACACGTTCATAGACCACGTTCGTCTAGGAAAAGTCACTTCTATAGTTTCGTAGGGTCAGTCAGCAGCGCATGTCTCATATTCATCACCTACTTACTTCATAAACCATATTTCTACCTGACAGCGCCTTACGCCAGACAATACTAGTATTTCAGAAATTCAGCTGCTGTACTCACATCATTTTTTCAAAAAACTTTGATTACCAAGATTTCATAAACGTAAGTACGAAGCATATCATACATATTGCATGACTCGTCCAAAATGACACCGCCTTCCTCCACACACCGTACTTTGAATGGTCCATTCTAATCCCAAGCGCCTCCAGCCACATTTGCAAAAGCGCCGCCTCCCATTCCTCCACCTCCCTGAACAGAAATCAAGAACACATAATAATAAAATCAAGAATAGAGGGTACCGCGGGGTAAACCAGGACACGGGGGTACAACTGGACACCTAAGTATATCTCAGCAACCATGCGACCGATTGAGACAAGTATTTTACCAATCGATTCCTTGCCAACTCTTCTCTTTCAAATGAGCTACCATGTCATCATTTGCTGAAACGGCAAGTTCAGAGGAGCTTAGGTGTCCGGGTTTACCCCGTGTCCGGGTTTACCCCACAGTACCCTACCACACGGATTTTCTTGCGCTAGAACACGAACGACAGACGTTTTCTACTCACCCCTCCTCCATAGGACTCCAAGAACGGCGGTACGATCTGTTGCGCATCACCCAGAATCTGCAAGTTGATAATGTGTATTCGCCCTGCTCCATAAGAGCAGTTGTCGTTTCGACCTCACCGCCGAATTTGAGCTGTAGTTATCACATACACGCAAAGCACGCCGAAGCAATTATTTTGCGTGTGTGTGATAGATAACTACAGCTCAAAATTCGGCGAACTTTGCGTAAAAAATAATTGCTTCGGCGTGATTCGCGTGAGTGTGATAACTACAGCTCAAATTCGGCGAGGCGGACGAAACGACAACTGCTCTTATATGGAGCAAGGCGAATAAGCAAGGCAGTGACAGTTTGAACACAAGACAATAGCGCGTGACAGACGTGAAAGGGGTTCATTCATACCTTGACTAGACTTCCGGCGAGTTGCGCATCGTAGGAAGGATCATAGAAGGAAGTGGCTCTTCCAGGGTTGCCAACTCTTCCAGTTCGTCCTATACGGTGCACGTATTCATCGATTTCCTTGGGCAGATCATAGTTGATCACCTGTTTAATTTGTAGAACGCAATCATATTTCGTATACCGAGTGTTGTATGGGTGGGTACAGTGGGATAATTTCGGACGTTGTGCACACACCACCGCTTGCTCGCCTTTCCTACAGATGCGTACTGTTGTGTGCACTCTGCAAAGATGCAACAAAATGTCAACTCCCTTCCCATTCCTGTATATTTTGTTGTCAAAAAAGTGAAAACAGTTCTGCAACTTGTTGACAAATGTGAGACAGATGCGATATGTATTAAAGATAAGGTGTCGCAAATTCACACCGTCCGATGTGACCCCACAGTACCCCAAATACAACGAACAACCAATGAGCGAGCCTCTCTTGCCTGCGTACATACTTACGTACATGGTCAACTTCTTTGATATCCAGGCCTCGAGAGGCGACAGCAGTGGCCACCAAAATCGCCACTTTCCCATCTTTGAACTCTTTGAGGGCCCACTCTCGTTGCGCTTGCTCTCTATCTCTAAAAAAACAACCGAAAAATGCGTAAAGCGCCCTTCACTCTAATGAGTTGTGCTTCGGCACCCACGCGGGAAAGAAAGACACGGCGCGCGCCTGTTCAAAACTTGGGAATGACGATTCCTCGCAACGGAACGACGACAACAACGCACGCGCAAAGGATGTTTCCTTTTCTCGGCGCGTGGGGGTCCAACCACGACTCTTCACAGCGTAGGGCGCTTTTCTGTTCATCGCATGCAATCGCTACAGGCAACCGCACACAACAGAAAGCACAGCCTTTGTCTCTCGTGAACAAAGCGAGCTGTCCGCAGACTATTTAATGGCCCGTTCACATCGGAAGTAAATACGCCCGGTGTACGCCGCACGTGGCCATGGTTGTCCATGCTTTTGCATTGAGCCGAGCAATGGCCGCGCTAAAAGTACGTCTCCGATGTGAATGGGATGGGCCACAAGGAGTGTAGTCACAAGAACGTGCAAGCACATGCGTACACCAACCACACCACATACAATACAGCGTAATGAAGTAGCGTACATCAAGCATACCCGTGAATGGTGGTAGATGGGAAGTTGCACTGGGCCATGTAGGCAGCCAAGGTGTCCGCCATTCGCTTCTGCTCCACAAACACCAGCGTTTTCTTGATGTACCTTCCCGCTAACACAGTTCACAAACTGCATAGTACTGGGCCATAAAGGGAAGGCCATGATATGCATATTTGGCCGCCCTACTCACTGTACAGCTGCCTGTGTTGTGTTCTATCATATGGTATCATGGGGTAAACGCGGACACGGGATAAACCCAGACACCTAAGCTTTCCTGAACTTGCCGCTTTAGCAGATGACGAACATTGCAGCTCATTTGAAAGAAGAGAGTTCATGGAATCGACTGGCACGTAGAATACTTGTCTCCATCGGTCGGATGGTTGCTGAGATATACTAGATGGTCCGCGTTTACCCCCGTGTCCGAGGTTACCCCACAGAACCATAGATATCAATATTTTCTATCATCTGCCTTCCTTACATTGATCCCTGGCGTTGCTGACGTCACTCTCCAGTATCTGCTGCAACTTGTCCATTTTATCACCTCTTTCCACCTATGAATACATATGTAAAAGTTGCTCCAATCGCGATGATCTCTTGTGCGGAACATACGGAATGAACATCACCATGCAATTCTGCTATTTTGCTCGCACAAGCATTGCACGACTTCGAAAACCTACGCATTCTCTCGACTACATGCTTTAACCGATACCCACGGCGCCGCGGCGGATTCGCAAACACCGCGAGTGGGTATCGGTTAACATATACCGCGACCTGGCGTCATTGTTGGCAACAAATCGTCCGTTTATACATACGGCTGTGGTTGGTTTGTTGTTGGTTTGTTGAGGAATGGACAACAAACCGACGACAACACCCATATTCGGACAACAAACGAACAATAAACCGACAACAGCTGAACGACTTGTTGCCAACAATGACGCCAGGTCGCGGTATGTGTTAACATATGCTTCATCTTCATAATATTCTCTTACCTGTTGAATCTCCTGCGTCACATCTTCGTTCGCTGCGCCAACCAGACCCACTGTGATGAACAGGTAATCGTTCAAGTAGTCCTTGGCCAGTTCCTGAATCTGTACGGGAAAGGTGGCACTGAACATCATGGTGACCCGGTCTTCCTTCGCAGGCATCCCCTCTGCTTCCAACAGCCGACGAATCTCACCCTCGAAACCCATGTCTAAACGGAAGGAGTCAGTCAACAAACACAGTGCGCTAACGCTGCACACATACGTACAATAGATAGGGAACTGTCTATGGGGTAAACCCGGACACGGGGGTAAACCCGGACACCTAGTATATCTCAGCAACCATACGACCGATCGAGACAAGTATTCTACCAATCGATTCCTTGAACTCTCCCCTTTCAAATGAGCTACCGTGTTCATCATTTGCTGAAGCGGCAAGTTCAGAAAAGCTCAGGTGTCAGGGTTTACCCCGTGTCCGGGTTTACCCCACAGTATTCTACTACATGCCTGAGTTAACACATACATACCGCGCAAAGCCGTCACTGTTGTCAACAAGTCGCTCAGCTGTTGACGGTTGTTGTTGGTTTGTTGTCGGTTTGATGACGAAATGACAACAAACCGACAACAACCATATCTTTTTCTTCAACAAACTGACAACAAACCGACAGCAGCTGAGCGACTTGTTGACAACAATGACGCCTTGGCGCGGTTTACGTGTCACTCCAAAGAAGACCAAACCACGCATACCCAGCATCCTATCTGCTTCATCCAGGACCAGAAATTTCAAGTTATTCAGGCGGATCTACAAATACACCAACGGTCAACACTTCCGAACCAAATGTACGTTAACACCTTCCGTACGTTCTTGTTATGTTTACGCGGTCAACTGGCTGTACAACTGATGTCAACCGCTGTGTGACGAAAACGAAAGACAAACAGATGAAAAAAGAAGTCACTTGTTAGCATGGTATCTGTTTGGTAATTTTGTTGACGATTGACGGTTGACATCAGGTGTACGACCAATTGACCTCAGAGGCAAGCATTCGCGGAAGGAGTTAACACTGCAGAAACTGTCAATCAAGGGTCGACGACATACTCTTACCTTTTGCCTTCCGACAAAATCCAGCAAGCGTCCAATGGTAGCGGCGACAATATCGCACCCGTACCTCTGCATTTGACTCAGCTGATACTGAACCGACACCTGACCGTAGACTTCCGTACAGCCAACGCCCGTTCCTACAGTACACAGAAGTCAGTAACAAAAGGAAAGTTCATGCATTTATTTTATCATAGTCTAGCCACTAAATAAAGAGTCGCTAAAGGAATTCAAATCGTGTTGCGTAAAATAGAATCACCAACTGCGGATTTCTGTCCCGTATTTCGTGTACTCCTGTTTTTGCAGAAGTACATGCAAACTACGCAGGACGACTTGAGTCCCACAGCGAACTCTCTCTGGCCAGACTATCAACCACATGCAGGAAGGCGATTGGGTTGGTCGATGGCGACCCCGCAGCATTTAGCGAAAGTTTGGATCGGTGTCTGCGGGGTCGTCGACGACCTGTCAATTCTTAATTTTCACTCGCTCCTTTGACACTTCCAGATTATTGAACAAGGTCGACGACCCCGCAGGCACCGATCCAAACTTTCACTAAATACCGCGGGGTCGCTGTCGACCAACCCAATGCCTTACTGCATGTGGTGGATACCTGCGCTGAATTTCTTTCCCTCTTCGCAGATCTGTTTGGCCAATTCACGGGTGGGCGCGATAATGAGGGCGTACGGCTGATTCATGTTCCGCTGACCTTCCTTCTTACGCGCAAGAATCCATTCCAAAATCGGCAAGAGGAAGGCAGCCTAGAAATATACAATCATTCGGGGAAGTCAGAAGTCAGAATCTTTTATTCGCTACTTGGGTGACAATTCCTGGCTGGCTGGTCGCGAAGTTTGCCTGGGGTCATGACCAGCCGAAACGTCAAAGTCGCCAGTTCACCCAAACTGCTCTCATAACGCAGCAACGAAACAATTCGTCATCTTTGGGCAAACTCGTGACGTTGACGTTTCGGTTGATCGTGACGGCGCAAACAAATCTTGAGTCAAAACCACGCGACAAATTTACAGATTTCGACTTCCCAACTTACGAAAGGTATCGCCCTGCTCTTATGACACACCAACGAAACAATTCGTCATTTTGGGCAAACTCGTGACGTTGACGTTTCGGTTATCGCCAAACCTTACCGTTTTACCAGATCCCGTCTGCGCGCACGCCATTGCATCCCTTTCCATGCGCACGATAGGAATGGCGTACTGCTGAATAGGCGTGGGTTCGAAGTACTCCAGTCTTCGGATATTCGCCAACACTTGCGGAGACAAGCCGGCCTCTTCGAATCGCCTGAAATCAAAGCATACAATAGTAGTGCGATACACACGCACTAGGGTAAGTAGGGTACTGTGGGGTAAACCCGGCTATGGAATAAACCCGGCCATCTAAGCTCCTGTGAGCTTGCTGTTTCAGCAAATGGTAATTCAAATAGCCCATTTGAAAGAGGAGAGTGGAAGGAATCAAATGATATCATATTTGTCGCAATCAGTCCTATGGTTACTGAGATATGAAGGCCTGAAACTTACGTGGCCGGATAGTACCCCATATTACCCCAAAATGTAAACGGGCTCTTACGTGATCTTATGCGGTACATCGCGTCCCTTTACGTCCACGTGGATATTGTTGTAGCGACTGAAGTTGATGCCGGATGAAATGTGCTCCATAAACATTTGGTCCAGATCTCTTTCTTCCGGTACATACGTCACCGGCTTGCGTATTGAACCGTCCATGGCTGCGGGGGCACCACCTTCTAAAAATAATTCAAAAAATTCACAGAAACCTCTGCACATGGTAGATATAGTCTGGCCAGAGAGAGTTCGCCATGGGATTCAAGTCGTCCTGCGTAGTCTGCATGTACTTCTGCAAAATAGGAGTACCGTATTTTTGGGTGTATATCCCCCCCATTGTATATCCCCCCCACTGTATAACCCCCATTGGCAAAACATAAATTTTGCCCAGTGTATATCCCCCCTGGTGTATAACACTGATGTCAGAGTAAAATTTACCGGTACTTTACCCGGGTAAAATGGCCAATTTTGGGCCGGGTAAATTTACTTTACTTTACCCGATGAAATGGCTTATCGGGTAAGGTTTACCGGTACCCGGCAGTGTGGACGCTTACCTGGGTAAAAATGCTGAAACTGCAGGTAAGTATTAGCCATACTTACCCGATTTATTCGGCCCATACTTACTAGTACTTACTCGGGTAAACGAACCCAGGTAATGCTTGTCCGTCTGGACAGATTAGCACTGCGTGCCTGCGTGGATAAATTTCTGGTCAGGCAACATACATAGTAAACGTACCAAATAAATACCTACGTTACGTAGTACGTACCTTCTAGTACAAGTACTGTACAGTACGTACAACATATACACGACCCAACGTGATTTATGGCATATATTACGTATGTACATGTTTGTATGGGCTCATGCCACAACCTATTTCATAGCAAAAATCCCCTATACGTATGTACTTACTCGATTTTACCCGGGTAAAATGCCTAATAAGGGTTTACTTTACCCGTTTTGACAAGGGCCGGGTAAATTTACCTTACTTTACCCAGGATAGGGCATACCCGGGTAATTTACTTTACTTTACCCGTTTTCATTGAAGACCGAGTTGACATCAGTGCTCAGTACTTTTTCGAAAAAAGTATACAACACTAGTACGTAGCAACAACGACATTACCTTTACTTTACGTCGTCACTTATAAATATAAATTCTACAATAACTCTCAGATTTGCACACAAAATCAGAATTCACAAACGTCGCCAGCACTGACAGTCTGATTTCTGTCCACGTCTTTGAAGAAGACTTGGCGAAACTCAGCTTCAGTGATCAGTGCACGCCGAAACACTGCTCCACACTGCGGCTGGTGGGCGATTTTTGAATCGCCGTTAAAGTGAAGAAAAATGGCACTGTGATTGGTGAATCGGTGAACCGGAGGCTGTTTTGTCCTCTTGTCGAAGTAGTCGTCCGTGCACCCGTCCGACGTCTGCCACCTATCGGCGCCTAGGTAGGGAGGTGCGGGGTAATTTGGGAATTCGGGTTTCAAAACGCAACTACCGTATTTTTGGGTGTATATCCCCCCATTGTATATCCCCCCCAGTGTATAACCCCCCAGGGTATAACCCCCCATTGGCAAAACACAAATTTTGTCCAGTGTATATCCCCCCCTGGTGTATAACCCCCCATGTACTGGAAGGTACCTAACCTACCTATGTAAGCTGGTCATAAGCTAGCTATAGCTACTCCTACACCAAGCTACTATGCCTATTAGCTTAGCTGAGCATGTTTTGTACTAGAATAACCCTGTTTTGACCGCGATTATGCCCTAAAACACATACTTTTGACCTCAAAAACATGCCTCTACACACCTCTCAAAAACATAAATTTTGTCCCATATTTATCCCCCCCCCATTGTATATCCCCCCCCAGTGTATAACCCCCCATAGGACCTCTCGATTTTTGTATAGCCCCATGGGGCTATACACCCAAAAATACGGTACTGTAGAGATCAACGGCAAAAAAATCTAGGCTTACCCTTTGGCTTAGGCTTAGGCTTAGGCTTAGGCTTACGCTTAGGCTTAGGCTTAGGCTTAGGCGTTGGCTGCGAGGCTCAGGTTCAGGTTGAGGCCACAATATTGCCTAAAATTGTAAGAACTCAACTTTTTAGCCTCCCAAATCAAATTACGCTTTCCGTTCACATTATGCCTCCTCAATTCTCCCTCGATTTCTTGCCCGATATTGCCCAAATTCACCCGCACCACCCTAACTCGAGGCTCTTCAATCGGTGTGTGTGCAGAAAGAGCTGTGTGTTGTGGTCGATGAGCACCGACAAGCCGCTGGCGTTAAAGATTTGCTCCTGATCGTGCCACAGATGCTGAAACATGCCTTGATCCCGCAGCCAGGCAACTTGCCCCCTGTCTAACCGGGGTCGAATCTCACGGTGCAAGGCCAGTTGAAATTCACGCAGAGCTCGCGCAGTTCCCGCGTACGTGGGGTAGTGTGGGGTAATTCTTGCTACCTCATAACTTTTCTATAAATAAGCTTACTGTATGAAAAGACAAAAATTTGTCATGAGGGAAATTTTGTGACTGAGGCCATCTAGCTAGGCACAGTATACTACAGGGTGTCTCATAATAAACCGAACACTTTTCCGTGCATGTAACTCTCGAACCACACGTTAGATTTTCATTCGCTTTTTTGTATTTAGTAGCCAAGGCTTCAACTCAGATGTGTACAAAATTTTAGCTTCGTAGGCCCAGTGGAAGGTGCTCAAACACCTTCTTTCTCCGGCGGTCAAAAACGAGGGCTTTTCTAACTGGTAGTGCTGATTTAGGGGTCTTTTGAGCATGGGTCCAAGATAAAATTAGTCTCGTAATGAAAAAAGAGGTTCCAAAATGCTAGGAAATGTGTATCTCATGCATTATCCCCAGTGCCACCATAGCAAACGCATGAAACAGGGTATCTTGAAAATTAAGACCGAAATTTTTCTCCATACTGAAGAAAAACGTCGATTTTGAGCTTCGAGATTCAAACCGTCGCAACTTCCGAAGTATGTGGAGAAAATAGTTGAAATTTTGCATACATCTAAGTTGAAGCCTTGGCTACTAAATACAAGAAACCGCATGAATATCTAAGGTGTGGTTCCAGAGTTACATGCACGGAAAAGTGTTCGGTTTATTATGAGACACTCTATAGTAACATGTAACATATATGTAATTTAGTCAGATGGTTAAGGAGCTCGCCTGAACACAAGAGGTCCAGGGATCGATTCCCTGGCACATCTACCAAATTTTTTTCGACTAAGGCTTACTGTATGAAAAGACCAAAATGTCTTCTTCTGGAAAAAATCATACCGAACAGAAATTTTATGGTACGTACATACGGTAGGTAGTAGATTCTTTCGCTTGTGAAGAATTACTGCAAAAAGTAGAACACTTTTCGCCCATTTTTCCTGATGCAAATTTCCCCGCTCTACCCCATGTGCCGGAATTGATGCAATGGTAGGGGCTTCGAGGAGCGAACTGCGCTGCCGACAGCGATTGAGCCTGTGTGAGCGTAAACTCCGCCGTTCCGTTCAGTCCGGGCGGAAAACATTCCTTCTCCGCTCCCAACACCACGGCCTTACGCCAGTCCACGCCACGCGCTCGCGCCAGAGCCAGAAATCGAACCCACGTCTCGCTCACTACCGACTGCGCCATCGTGTCCCTGCCATCCAGAAAGACGATTAAGTCTTCGTCGGCTATGTCCAAGGCGGGGTAATGAGTGAATGCATACTGTAAAACTGGAAGAAGCGCCTTGTTGGAACCGAAATATCCACTACTTGTGCTGTTATGAATTTAAATTTCAAGCGCGAATCAATGAGGCAGTTGCTTTTTGAACAAAACAATATTACGTTACTACTGAAATAAGCCAAGCTGCCAAGGCAAAGAGTCTCAAAGAAAACAGTAAAAGAACAAGAAGGACGATCCTCCCAAGTTGTTCCAGTTTTACAGTAATGCGACCACCACATCTTTTTCAAGGCTGGATCTCCCAAGCCGTTGCAATCACCGCCCGCCAACTCACCCAGACCGCTGCAGTTGGAACCATCGAAGAAGCTGGAGCTGAAATCCCAGCCGAGCACGTTAAGGCGTCCGCCAAAATGCCAGACGGTCACCGCCAAATCACAGAAACCGCCCAAAAATCCCCACACGTAGGTGAACACGTGAATCCTGATAGCGTTTTCATTGTGAGTTGAAGTAACGATGCGAGAAAATGAAGAGACGGAAGGTTCAATTGCAGTAATTTGCATCGGAAAGTTGTACCGTTCGCGGTAAAACAGGAATACGAGTGAAACGGTCAGCAAAAAAGTGCACAATTTGCAAAGCTTTCGTCTTGGACGCATGCTACGTAACGTAGGTACGTATCTATACTGCTGCTTTATTAGTACGTCTATTGTTTCCCTCTAATTTTCATCGCTTTGTACGGTACGTACCTCATAATGTAGTATGTTCGTACGTATGTACTTAGCAGGTAAAGCATATGTACAAATATGTACGTTCATGCAAGTGTTGTCCTGTGCTGTCAGTTGAGCATAATGGAAAACCACGTGTCACACTTTATTCGACAATAATAATCTTTGCTGCTTTACATACTTTCTTTATGCAGCTGTTTAGCGCGAGATGCGATAAAGGGCAATGTCGCACAAACTGTTTCACCTATGCGTAACGTAACGTACATTGTATACATACAGTACATACGTAGGGTACCTATACCTTCGTACATGCAGTTTTAGTATCCACCACTGATGTCAGAGTAAAATTTACCGGTACTTTACCCGGGTAAAATGGCCACTTTTGGGCCGGGTAAATTTACTTTACTTTACCCGATGTAATGACTTATCGGGTAAGGTTTAGCGGTACCCGGCACTGTGGACGCTTACCCCGGGTAAAAATGCTGAAAGTGCGGGTAACTATGGCCAATGCTTATCCGATTTACTCGGCACATACTTACTCAGTACTTACCCGGGTAAACGTACTCGAGTAAAGCGTGTGCTCTAGGCAGCTCAGCACTCGCGCGCATCTAATTCCTTCGCGACGGCAGGAACAACACCGGAGAGGAGCGTCACTTAGACGTCCGTTCATTCGCGCATACGTAACTTATAGTATGTACAGGGTGTCCCCGGGAATAAACCGGCCACCTTTCCGGGCATGTAACTCTGGAACGACACTTGAGATTTTCAGTGCGGGTTTTTTTATCTTGTAGCCAAGGCTTTAACTGGGATCTGTACAAAATTTTAGCTTCGTACGCCCAGTGGAAGGTGCTCAAACACCTTCTTTCTCCGGCGTTCAAAAACGAGGGTTTTTCTAACTGGTAGTGCCGATTTAGTGGTCTATTGTGCATGGGTCCAAGCATAATTAGTCTCGTAATGAAAAAGAAGTCCCCGAAATGCTAGGAAATGTGAATCTCACGCAGTAACCCCAATTCCACCATAGCAAACGCATGGAACAGGGTATCTTGAAAAAATTAAGGCCGAATTTTTTCTGCCATATTGAAGGAAAACATAGATTTTGAACTTCGAGATTCAAACCGTTGTAATTTCCGAAGTATATGGACCAAATAGCTGAAATCTTGTACAAATCTCAGTTGAAGCCTTGACTTCAAAATAAAAAAAACCGCATGAAAATCTCAAGTGTCGTTCAAGAGCTTCATGCCGGAAAGGTGGCCGGTTTATTTCGGGACACTCTGTACCTATGTACATACATACCACGTATGTACATAATCCCGTATGTACCTGCATATGTATGTATGGTACAGTATGTATGTACGTATGGTACAATATCTCACTTACGGTCAGGCAAAATGGCAGTGCCGATGACTATACAGTACATGCATGTTGGTAAGTAATGTATGCAGGATGTAGCGGCAAGCTACTGCGACAGTGATAGTTCCGTTGATGAAAAACCTGCGAAATTAGTGCAACGGCTCGAATGAAACAGTGACACAAAAAAACTTGCTATTAAAGTTTAGTCTGCTACCGAATCGTTATAAAGAACGAAGTGGACCGATTGCTTGGGGTATATTCGATATCGGGTTGTGCAAAATATCGGGGTATATACCATACTTGCTTATTTCAGCGTAAAATAGCTTTTTGAAGCATTTGGCGCTAGGTGAATATCGGGTTATACAAAATACTAAAACTCAAA
This sequence comes from Epsilonema sp. ZAB3_2, assembly GCA_030247985.1. NCBI lineage: Eukaryota > Metazoa > Nematoda > Chromadorea > Desmodorida > Epsilonematidae > Epsilonema > Epsilonema sp. ZAB3_2. Next base: position 23,451 of record JASAMW010006996.1, read on the forward strand.
GTCGACCAATTTGCTCGGGTTATATTCGATATCGGGTTATACACCAAACTTTACAGTACATAGACCAAGCTACAGTTGCTAGCTGTTTCGTATTAAAATAATTTCCTATACTTACTCGATTTTACCCGGGTAAAATGCGTCATTTGGCTTTACTTTACCCGATTTGACAGGAGCCGGGTAAATTTACTTTACTTTACCCGGTCTAGGGCATACCCGGGTAATTTACTTACTTTACCCGTTTTTACTGAAGACCGAGTTGACATCAGTGGTGTATAACCCCCCATGTACTGGAAGGTACCTAGCCTACCTATGTAAGCTGGTCATAAGCTTGCTATAGCTACTCCTACACCAAGCTACTATGCCTAAAACCTTAGCTGAGCATG
>JASAMW010006998.1:0-21740 GCA_030247985.1 Epsilonema sp. ZAB3_2
GGTATTATAGGCTCTATGTTGGTATGCTTGGCCTACAGTATCTATACTATGTATGTAAGATACAGTAGGTGCAAAGTAACAAAGTCAAAGTGTACAGGGCCCTATCAGCCTCGATTTCAATCACCGAAGTAGCACACGTCCGATCGATCCTCTCCTCTTCTTGGTGGATTGTTGGTTGTTTTTCTCGCAGACTTTATTCATTCCTGCGGCATCATTTATCGGGACTTGAAACTGGAGAATATCGTTCTCGATGATAATGGGCATGTGCAGCTGGTAGATTTCGGTTTGGCCAAATGGCTGGCATCTGGAGACAAAACTCATACCATATGTGGCACATTGCAGGTTAGAAACTCTTATGTGACATGACGCATCAGCCAAACCAACCACTGCATCATGTCACGTCTATGTATCTGTCCTACGTTAATACTGCGTATGAGTCGATGCATGCATTTAAAAGCAAGGGGTCCCTTAACACCGACCTTCCAAGACTTTGCTAAGCCTAGCCTATGTCCATTGCTAAGCCTAGTACTATGTAGGCTACATATGCACCGGTATGTACCGTATGTACATCAACATGTGGTATACTATGCATGCGCTAATATGATAAGGCGTTTATTTCTTTCTGCAGTACATGGCTCCAGAAGTAGTGAGTGGTGGCGGATACGGTCATTCAGTGGACTACTGGTCTTTGGGTGTCCTCATGTTCGTTCTCCTTTCTACTTCCTACCCATTCCCACCTGCCCAACATCACAGCACACTCAAGTTTGGCCCACTCCACTATCCTGTCAGCTTCAGTCAGTCCGTCCAAATTGTGCTCAACAATGTAAGCAGAGTCGCTCGCAAATACAAAGCCAAGAGCAGCTTAGATCTGGGTGCTACCTTTGCTTTTTCCAGCTGCTCAACGCAAATCCTGCCCAACGGGTGGCATCACTTGCCTCGCTTCAACTGCTAGATTTCTTCAAAGACTTGGATTTCGCAGCAATTGCGGACAAACAAGTACAGTACATACGTACGTTCGTTGGTATACAAAACACACTACAGCGTGTCCCACGTATAGGTGATTACGTCGGTCTACCTAATAGGTAGACCTACTACCTAAACGATCCAATACAGGAGATATCAAGCTGACATTTTGTCCCCAGAAAGCCAAGAACATACCATTTGTTGTAGCAAACTTTGAGCCAGATACAGCAGGTCAACTAGGGATGAAATTACAGGCTTGGATGGATATGTTGAACCTTGTTTTTAGCACTTTCCGCACTGAGCGTTGTTTTAAGATTGAAGTCTTCAGCGCAGCATGGACAAGCAAGCAGTTCATCCAAGAACAGAAAGGATACAAGAATGCAGGCGATTTACCGCCCATAACAGCCTTCAAGGAGCTGTCGAGGTCAATATAGTGGCTCCACTGATTTCAAAATGTTGAAAAACGTAACGTGGTCACTCGTTATTTCATCCCTATTTTAATTGACCTACCGCATTTACCGGTCAACCGGTGCATAGCCCCATACACTGGTGTCAACTCGCTCTCTCAGAATATTGAGTTAAGTTGAGTTAGATTTACTCGGGTTGTCATTTTCCCGAGTTAAGTTGAGTAACTTACTCGCTCTAACCTCAGCTGAGTCGGGTTAGCCCAAAATCTTGCGAGTTACTCGAGTAAGTACTGTCGAGTAAGTACTGGCTGAAAATGTAAAAACGAAAAGTACATACATATGTACATACGTACATCATTCTGAATGTGCCGAACATATTGTATTTTAACTGCAGGCGATGTCGTTTTCGTTTTCTTTGCCACCGACATTGCTAATGCATTCGATAATAATGCAAGACGAAAAGCAACCGCTGAATACTGGGACGGAGTGAAGAATGTTTTATTTCTCACGTATGTACCGTCCGCTTTTGTTGCTGCCGCGTTTATGTTTGAGTGAGCGTTTCTGCTTTGTATGCGCATGTACGTTCACGCCGTTTACAACAATGGTGTAACTCGAGTTAACTTACTCGAGTAAGTACTGGGTAAGTATGGAATGCTTGACTCGAGTTAGTATGGCAGTACTTACTCGCTGTTTCTAAAATTTTACCCGAGTTAGAAGCAACAACGGTCAATACCAAGTTAAGTCGAGTTAGATAACTCAATGACTGCATTTTTCCAAGTTAAGTTAAATAACTCGGGGCAAAAATCGCCCGAGTTACTCGAGTAAAGTAACTCAAATTTTTACTCTGACACCAGTGGCCCCATATAGGACCTCTCACTTTATTATGGGGCTATGCACCAGTAAATACGGTATCTGGCTCAAATCTTGCCACAAGTGGTATATTCTTGGGTTTCTAGGAACAAAATTTCAGCTTGGTATGTCCTCCAAAGGAATATCCCATAAAGGAGCAGTGGGTTTGAGTCAACAATTTTTTTTTGTTGACTAAACTTAAAATTTTGTTGATGCAAACATGTTGACTCAAATGGAATGCAAGATGCAAGGTCAAGTCAATTGGAAAGGACCCGAAAAAGTGTTGACTAAGATTTGTTCGCAACTTTTTGAGTCAGCAGTCAACGATTTTGGGTGTTGACTAAACTTGAAAATTGGTTTGAGTCAACATTTCGATTGTTGATCGTAACACTATTTTAGTCTAGTCAACACCTATAGGATTGTTGACTTGACTTCTCAAAAAGCCATAAATGTACATTCTGGTGCTTTATGGGATATATCCAACACCCTGTAGTAAACTCTTTTGAATGAATGGATACTACAGTACCTACGTAGAGCCCTTTTCAATGTTTCACCAAGTACTAGGTTTGGTTTGGCTACAGATTCACCCCTTCGATCTGATTCCGGGCATGCGTGGAGGATGTGATTCTTGCAACGACGACGCGACCATGGATAGTAGTCAACTCAGCGATGACATTCATTTCCACGGATTCGACGAAATATATGAATTCGCTGAATCAGAATATTTTCACGGATAAAGAAATAGCAGATCATTCATTATCTTTATTCAGGCCAATGCTATGATAAAAAAATTCTTTTCATTCAACATTTCAGTTCCGTACAAATCAAAGGTTATAATCAACTATGTAGTACCTACTTTTATCCCATCGGAAATGGTGTAGCTTGTAGACGTGTACCGCGCTGCGAGACCTTTCATTTTACGGCATCGAAAGCGAAAGACGGCCAGACGAGAGAGAGAGCGAAGAGAAACCATCCGGAAAACAAAGAGCAAGGACAAAAAGCCGTGGTCTCGCAGCACATATCCATCTAACTGCACTGCGCATCTTTTCCGATAGGATAAGGTGGATGGATATCGCATGGCCTGTCTTCCGTGCTTATGCTAATGCATCGGGGCATTTGATGACGACACTTGACGGTTCGTGGACTGAGGTTGAAACATGAGCACCAAATCTCCGTCCAAACTTGAGATCATATTCAGACTTTTTCCTGAGAAGAAAAACAAGCAGCTTATAAAAAGGCAACCATTCTAGGTGTGAGTGGAGGAGTCTGAAGGGCTGATATTATTAGCAGCCGTTTGTCCTGAGGGCCAAACAGGAGTGAAGCCCTTACAATTAGCAGTAGTAGAGGCTGGTGTGCTGTCTTTTGGAAGTGGAGATGCTGTCTGAGCGGCAGATATTAATGATTACCAGCCGTTTGTCCTGAGGGCCAAACAGGAGTGAAGCCCTTACAAGTAGCAGTATGTAAGGGCTGATAAATGGTAGTAGAAGAAAGAGGATGCGTGCGGTATGGAATGGAGAGTTGATTGAAGTTGTATTTTCGGATGGGGAAATTTTCGGACACATGTCTGACCTCAATGTGCATGCACGCACAGCGACATTTACTGTATTATGTATGAATGTACTGTAGACTACGTATGTATGAAAGACGGTAAAATTCGGACGTTAAAATTTTCGGACAGAATTTTTTATCCGAAAATTTCCACCATCCAAAAATTTCATCATTTACAGTAATAGATCGGGCCCGTGGGTCAAGTAGGGTTTCAGCATGCAGCAGTGAAAAACCTTTGGGTCCCCCAGGCAGATGCGGATGGGTAAAGCAGGTTTGTAAGCAGAGAAAAACGGTGGGCAAAATCGGAAGTACGGTATCAGGGCCAGGGGACACAGCACCATATTGGTCACATATTCACAGTTTCGTTGACATGAATACTTCACGCTAGCAATCTAAACATGAGCCTGTGAACTGCTCTGCAACTGAAGGTTTTGTTGCTTTTGTGCGCGTTTTTTCAGTTTCGTTGATTCTAAGATTTTTAGCAATACGTACTGCACATGGAAATATACTGTACATACAAAAAATTCATACAGTAAATTTTCGGACAGAATTTTTTGTTCGAATTTTCCGAAAATTTCCTCCGTCCAAAAATTTCCCGAATTTTTTGTTCGAATTTTCCGAAAATTTTCTCCGTCCGAAAATTTCCCCGTTTACAGTAATAGATCGGGCCCGTGGGTCCAGAAAGAAATGAATCTATTGTACAGCTATCAGTACTGTATCTGCTGCAGTCTTTTCAAAATTACCTGCTTTTTCTCTCCTGCCATTTGAGTTGAGATGTTCTTCTTCCACAGCATTCCAGGCATTGTTTTATTGAATCGCTCTTGAACACGCACTCCTTCCAAAAGAGAGTTCTCCTTTTGAATTGCTGTTGAAGATACGATCCTTTCAGAAGAAAATCATTCCCTTTCTCACTGACTATGCACAATTTTTCCCCTGTGATTCTTCAACGCAATAGCGCCGCTGCTCAGCAACAGAGTAAAAGCAAAAAATAACTATAGTCTGGCCAATAGCAGTTGGCACCTGGACTCAAGGCGAGTTGCGTAGTTTGCATGTACTTCTGCTAAATAGGAGTACACGAAGCGTGGACAGAAATCCGCATTTGTAAATCTATTTTACGCAATGCGCCTTGAGTTCAGGTGCCAACTGCTATTGGCCAGACTATAGTCTGTGACGTGTCTCAATTTTCGCCGCATTTTTATTTTTTGTATGCAAATTCCACTCTTTAACACACTGTTCTTTTCATGTAAATTATTTTTGGCTCAAATGTCGACATTTCCTATGCAAATTACTCCCCAAACCACATCTTTTATCTTTTTGCCTTATATGCAAATTATTCCCTCTCAGCTCAACTACTTATCCTGTGTTTTCGTCATTTGCCCAGTTCGTCGCGATGGTGTAGGCGATAGAGCGTTCGTCTTCCAATCCTACGGGATTACCCGGGGTGAGGTTCGAACCTGGGTGCGGACAAATTTTTCCCAAAATGTCAACGAAACAAAAATCTTCTAAATGTCAGAAACAAAAATCTTCTAAATGTCAACGAAACTTTAGGTTCTCCAAAAACGTCAACGAAACTTCATCATGGGACGTATCGCCGCCACATACGTAGGATAGCCAAATTGAAAATTTGAAATTTGTCCTATACCTACACAGTACGTAACCCTATCCTACAGCATAGTACGTAGGGTCCCTATACCCGTATGATTAAGGCAACCTAACGTGGTAGCCCTTACGGCGAGGCCGTAAGGGCAAAAACCAACACTGTCATATCTATGGTTGTGTTACGTACAGTACTGCGTGCGTATGGCAATAGCGTCCGAGGCCAGTCCCTAAAACAGGGCCGGGCTTAGAGCATGTCTAATTAACCATTAACCTCTAGTCAAAACGCTGTAGGAGTCCGCGGCGAAACAAGAACTCCTAAAATTTAGGAGTCTGAACTGTCTCTAGTAGTTCTTGCTTTATTGTCGGAAAAACCCGCGAATAATTTTCTCTAGTAGTTCTTGCTTTATTATCGGAAAATAAAGCAAGAACTACTAGAGAAAGTTCAGACTCCTAAATTTTAGGAGTTCTTGTTTCGCCGCGGACTCCTACAGCGTTTTGACTAGAGGTTAATGGTTAATTAGACATGCTCTAAGCCCGGCCCGGCTTGATGGGTACATTACGCAAACTATAGTAGTTCTAGGTACAGTAGGTAAGGTTGGTGGTGTGCCTGAGTCCACTGTTGTGTGTGACCGAGGGTAGCAAGTTCGATTCCCATTCGGTCCTATTTCTCTCGCGCTCGCCCCTTTCGGGGCACGAACGCGGCACGTCACAGACGTATAATTGTACTTTTCTTTTCATACCCATTGAACACGTACTAAAATAGGCATAGAAGAAGAATAGAGGGAGGAAGCTGACGGACCTAAGGATTCCGCTTGATTGGTGAACACCAGAGCTGGTTTAATGCGCAGGGTTCTTCGCATCCTGACAGAGTCATTGAGCAAGATTCCATAAGCGGCCCGTCTGTGAGCTTGCCTGAGCACACTGGCCTGCTTCGTCAACTCAGCATGCGGCACTTTTCTGCCGCAGTCCTCGTACTGGATGAGTTGACAGGAGGCTGTGGCAGCTTTCAGGTCCCAGTGGAGAGCAAAGAGAGCTCGCGCAGTGGATGAAGGAGAGGAGTGGAAACTGACATCCAGCAGCATCTCCACTCTCCACTGCTCTTCGCAGACGTCGCAGAACGTGAGCTCGCAATGCGTCACCGCTCCCGCTGTCCTGCCCTTTAAGCACTCGTCCAGCGTCTCCTGCACCAGCTCCATGTAGGCCAGACTCAGTTGAAGCAGGTAGCAGTGTCCGTGGCCGTGCAGGTACACGCTCTTCCCCGCCAACCCCGCCACTTCCATCCTCGTCGTGGACGCGTCCAACTGAACCTCGTCCAGCTTCCAGTCTGTCAGCGCACTCCTCTTCAACAACGGCAGATGCTCAGTGGAATGGAGGAGAAAGAGTGCTCTCAAATCGCCTTCCGCATCGCACAGAATCGCGGGCTGCGAAGCGAATAAATACAGGCCAGCGCTGAGCACGGAGAAGCAGCCATAGTTGCAGCAGCCTAAGCCACCCCTGCCCAGCACCGTCAGTATGGGACCGTAGTGAAGGCTGAGTGGAGCACCACCAGTAGGAGGTAGAGAAATCAGAGTCAGATGCAGGCAGTCCATCAGCTACTCACCAACCACGGTAGCGCCAATAATCAATCATTGGTGCGCTTCAGACGTGAACTCCGAACTCGCTCCGAATTCGGAGCCCTGACTATGCTTCAACATGTAAAATCACCGAGTTCGCACCGAACTCGCTCCGTTTTTCCAAACGTGCGTGTGAACAACCGAGTTTGTAATTCGAAGTCGTGTGAGTCATTGACGTTCGTTTCGGATCAAAACAAAGTCATTCCAAACTCGGAGCGAACTCGCTCGGAGCAAACTCGGAGCACGTCTGTAGCGGGCCACTGCAGTGGTTTTAGCTGATGGACTGCCTGCCCATAAATGCAGTGATCGATGAAAGGCTCAGACTCAGAGTCTTCCTTTGTCCGGGTTCTGAGTACTTGATCTTCATCTTCGTACAGGCCGATGGCAAGCATATGGGTTGCAGAGCGCTGACACAGGCCCAGCATCTGCTCCTGGTACATGGGGTCCACGTCGCTCAATACGTCCACGTGAAAAGCCTGCACAACACACACCACTGTAGAATATGGATGCTACGCAAACGCAACAGTTTTCCCTGTGCCTCGGGGCCGGCAACTCCGATAAATAAATTACTATACCTGCCGTAACTTTTGCTTGATGTACGTACACGGCCGCCACAGAGCAGTCAATGTCATGCACCATACTGCTGGCGCATGCATAGCTAACTGCTGCGGTATCGCTGAATGCCAACTGCTGCATTTACAATATACTGTTTCTTTTTTTGCTAGGTACACTACGTTGTAGAGTGCTTCTTTGGAAATGTACCTTGGACACCTTTTTTATGGTCCAGCAGCCGTTTTCCAAACATATTGCGCCTTCCGCATTACGTTGCTGACCAGTTCAAAATTTAACCCCTCCTGTATGCTGAGATATGGCTGTTGGTAGGCCCAAATTGCCCCACACGTGCCCGCCACTTTTTTCAGAAGTTCTTACCATCATTCTACTCCATTTTCTTCACAGATTTCGATTTGGGGCATGCCCCTCCGATATTTTGATGAATACACCATGATATAACCCAAAAAGGGGTAATTTTGGCTAATTTGATCATTTTCGTCAATTTTGGTGGTGTATTTATCAAAATATCGAAGGGGCATGCCCCAAACCGAAATCAGCGAAAAAAATGGAGTAGAATGATGTTAAGAACTTTTGAAAAAAGTGGCGGGCACGTGAGGGGCAAATTGGGCCTACCAACAGCCATATCTCAGCATACAGGAGGGGTTAAATTTTGAACTGGTCAGCAACGTAATGCGGAAGGCGCAATATGTTTGGAAAACGGCTGCTGGACCATAAAAAAGGTGTCCAAGGTACATTTCCAAAGAAGCACTCTACAACGTAGTGTACCTAGCAAAAAAATAAATAGTAGGGTACTATGTGGTAAATCCGGCTATGGAAAAATCCGACCACCTAACTTTCAGGGCTGCATATCTCAGCAACCGGATTTTTAACGAATTTAACGAAAAAATTGAATATCCAAATATTTGGATATTACGCAACCATTACATTGGTTTCGCCTTTCGTGAAACCCAATACAATGGTTTCGTAAAACCCAAATAATTGGATATTTCATAAACCCAAATAACTGGGGCGCTTATCTGCCAGGGATGCCCTCTTTCATTTACACTAGTCCTCCATTCTTCCCCAAGCAGAATTATATATTTTGGTAGTGCATACTTTACTTACTTACATGTTGGATAGACTGGACTGAGAAATGCCAGAAATGCAGTCGAATGAACAGATCTTTGTTGGATACCGACCAGAACTCGTTGTCGTTCTCCTCCTCCCCTTCCTTCCTCTCATAAGACAGGATGTAGCGGTTGTCCAAAGAAAACCCCAGGAATACATGCGCCAGTACGCTGCAAAACAAAACCTCAGGCACTAAAACAGGTACCGAATTCGGAGCTAAACACGGTTGTTCAAATGTTCACTCACACGCCTCCGAATTACAAACTCGGCCGTTCACATGCACGCTTGGAAAAACGGAGCGAGTTCGGTAAGAAATAAGCAGAATAGAGAATGATGGCTCATTCACATTGGAAAGACATTCGCTCAGCGTACAACCGGCGCATCCATATACCATGTCTGTCCATGCACTTGCGTGCGTGTCGAGCATGTCGTGTCTCCGATGTGAACGGAAGAACGTCAACTGCGCACTTCGCATATAAGAGACATACTGGTAGAAACAGAGGATTGGTAGGTCTACTTGATATCCTCGTTTTCGGATTTTTCAGCAAAGCGGGAGGCCAACGCATGTAGCTGGAAGACTACTGGAGGGAAGACGCCGTCTCTTCGTCCACGTCGCAAATTGGGCGCTGTCCCCAACATCTGCACACAAAGTATGCACACTCCAAGAAGGGTCCTTCTCATTCATGCCGCGTTCACCAGACGTCCGTAAATCCGTACGTCCGTCCGTTCTTCAACCCGTAACGCGTCAGTCCGTCCGTCCGTCAACCCAACCCCTCGTCAACCGTATACGGATTGACGAACGGACGTTACGGACGTCTGGTGAACGCGCCATAATGCGCTCAGCGTTCGCCCATGGCTGTCCATGCTGAGTAAAGGAAACGCCCCGAGCGAATTCTGGTGTGAATGAGCCTCGAGACCATATGAACACAAAACGACAGACGTGAATTAAGACAGCTGGGAATAAGTACAACCAATAGAAATCGGATACCTCTCGATGTTGTAATTTCTTGCAAATGTTCAAGCTGGAAGCCATGACGTATGGCTAATAAATGACGATCATTTTGATTGCGCTGTAGTTTGGTAAGAATAGCGCTTTTTTCTCTAAGTTGTGATCAATGAAAGCAAATAGGTCTTTTCTGCCGCGCTTGTTCTTTTCTTTTTCAACTCTGTGTCATTCGAACAGATAGGTAGCAGTAATCCAGCACAAAAATCAGGTCTCGATCAGGTGAAATGATTGGATGATGCGAGATATAATGCACTTTGCCTAATTGTCCCGTTTTGATCAACTGGCTCGGTGCCTGTGCAATAACGCCCTTCGCAATTTGGTCGTCGATAATTTTCTGGATTCACTGCAGCAGCTTCGGATCTGCAGGCAGTCGCGCTAATAAACGCCGTAAACGACCCAAGCTCAAGCCAAAATTATCTGGCAGATTTTCGAAAGTTTCGTTCGTGGGAAAAGAAACTCGGTAGCGCTTTTCCTCTTTGATGCGCTGTAACTTTTCGTGAAACATGGTCCACACCTTTTTATCTTCGTCGCCTCTCTTTCAAGTCCTCAGTGTACTTTCAAGTGCCAACAAGCGTTCCAAGAGGACAGCTCGCTCTGTTCGCTGTCGACGTACAAGCTGATTTCGCCAGATTTAGCTTCCGCTTTTGACCTATCGTCCACTTCGAAAGCAGCGAACATACAGAACAGAGTCCTGCGTACACGTCACTCACCGCTTTTGGCGGTGTGAGGAATGAAACCGAATGGTACGTAGCTGAAAATAGTGTGAATCAAGAAGAAATTTTTGGCGAGCTGCACTTTCTTTTCAGTGCACAAAAGTTTACCGTAGTAGTCATTACCGAACAGAGTAACGGCCTCTTTCTCTACAATATTCGGTGCAGGATCGGCCAACGTATACTTTTGCAAGAGCGGAAGTAATTCAGACGGCCCACGTGGCGGGATTTTGGTGTGTAGGGCGATTATAGATAGCAGTATGTATACTATTTATTTTTTTGCTAGATACACTACGTTGTAGAGTGCTTCTTTGGAAATGTACCTTGGACACCTTTTTTATGGTCCAGCAGCCGTTTTCCAAACATTTTGAGACTTCCGCATTACGTTGCTGACCAGTTTAAAATTTAACCCCTCCTGTATGCTGAGATATAGCTGCTGGTAGGCCCAAATTGCCCCTCACGTGCCCGCCACTTTTTTCAAAAGTTCTTACCATCATTCTACTCCATTTTCTTCGCTGATTTCGATTTGGGGCATGCCCCTCCGATATTTTGATGAATACACCATGATATAGCCCAAAAAGGGGTAATTTTGGCTAATTTGATCATTTTCGTCAATTTTGGTGGTGTATTCAAGGAGTTGTATTTACAGGAGAACTTGCTATGAAGAAAATCCCGCAAACGAAGATGCCGACAAATTATGCTGCATTTAGCCTGGCGATAGCGAAACAGGGTGAAGCCGTGGGTCGGGGGTCCCATACAAACAAATACTCGAAATCGATCAGAGATTTTCGGGAAAAAAATTTTTTCCAAAAATGACGTCATTTCCCAGAGATCCAGGCCGTTTTCGGCCGAAGAGGCCAAAAAAGGGCAAATCCAGCCTCTTCATGGGCCTATATCTCGACAATGACGTTGTGGCAGAAAGTTGCCGCCATAGTGAAACCTACCCGGATGGATCCCCTCTTTCGCCCCATACCATTGGCAGGCCGCTAGTTAAGGCCTAACACTATTATTGAGCCATATCTTTTCTTTACCAAGAAATTCACCAACCATAAATTAATTTTTCCTTTGATATCAGACCACCACTAGATGCGCCTGATCAAGCTGATTCCGAATATACCACTGGTGTCTGCAAAATTTGCATAACTTAAGGAGTACGGGCCTCCAAAGTACCCCTACTTTCCAAAAATCGCGATTTTTAGCATATCTAAATTCATAAGGGGTTAAATTTTTAAACAACTTTTTCTGACCTAATTTTACGCATAGAATCCGAATCTGAACTTGATTTTTCCATTTTCCCACATTTAAGACCTTGTTTTTGCCATTTTCTACTTTTTCAGACTTCAAATCTTGAAAATGAGGCCTTAAATGTGCAAAAAATGGAAAAATCGAGTTATATTGGGTCTTACGCATAAAATTAGGTCAAAAAGTTGTCTAAAAATTTAACCCCCTTTATGAATTTAGATATGCTAAAAATCGTGATTTTTGGAAAGTAGGGGTACTTTGGACGGCCTATTAAGTTATGCAAATTTTGCAGACACCAGTCGGCATATTCGGAATCAGCTTGATCAGGCGGGTATCATGGTGGTCTGATATCGAAGGAAAAATTAATTTTATGGTTGGTAAAAATTTTGGTAAAAAAAAAAGATATAGCTCAATAATAGTGTTAGGCCTTAACTAGCGGCCTGCCGATGATATGGGGCGAAAAGACCCCTTTCCGGTAGGTTTCACTATGGCGGCAACTTTCTCGGCAACGTTCATTGTCGAGTATAGGCCCATGAAGGGGCTGATTTACCCTTTTTTGGCCTCTTCGGCCGAAAACGGCCTCTAGATCTCTGAAAAATGACGTCATTTTTGGAAAATTTTTTGTCCCGAAAATCTCTAAATCGATTTGGGTTTGTTGGGACCCCCCCCGACGCTTCACGCTGTTTCGCTATCGCCAGGCTAAATGCATAATTTGTCGGCATCTCGTTTTCGGATTTTTCTTTCATAGCAAGTTCTCCTGTAAATACAACTCCCTTGGTGTATTTTATCAAAATATCGAAGGGGCATGCCCCAAACCGAAATCAGCAAAAAAATGGAGTAGAATAAATGGTAAGAATTCTTTTGAAAACAGTGGCGGGCACGTGAGAGGGCAAATTGGGCTACCAACAGCCATATCTCGGCGTCAGGAGGGGTTACATTTTGAACTGGTCAGCAACGTAATGCGGAAGGCACAATATGTTTGGAAAACGGCTGCTGGACCATAAAAAAGGTGTCCAAGGTACATTTCCAAAGAAGCACTCTACAACGTAGTGTACCTAGCAAAAAAATAAATAGTAGATAACAATGCGGACATTGATACGTACGCCATTTCCGATGGTACTTCCTGTCTGTTGCCTAAGTGCGTGTTGCCTTGCAAATACCACTCTAGCCACCTTCCTCCCTAAAGGAATGGTCGGTCACTCTCTCCTGCCTCTCTCTCCCTCCCTCCCACATCATATAATGAAAAGCCGAAATGTTGGGGGACTGCGTAAGCCGCGATCGAAAGCTTCTGGCCATCTTTTCCGACCAAGTCCACCGGACACCACATGGGCCATCGCTTTCACCGGACGTTTCATCGTCACGAACATCAAATTCAGAATTTGTGGGCGTACGTATTTCAGCTTCAGCTGTTAGCCAATTTGTCCAAGATAAACGTGCGTTTGCACCCGGAATAAAGAGAGGGGGAGAGGACGCGTACCGCGAGTATTGAGGGTTAACAAGAAAACGAGAGCGGATTGCATATTGCTTGGTGCCAGCCATTCGAAGACACGTGTAAACAGAAGAACTACCTTGCCGGAAGCCACTTCTGCTCACTGGATTGAGCTAGCTAGCTAACGCCCATCTTATCCCCTGTCTCTTTCGTCCTGCAGCTATGAAACCACAGCACGAGATGACTTAGGCAGTCCATTGACTGACTGGAAGTTCCTCTGCACAGACCGCGATCGAACGATCCGGCAGGCCGAATTATCTGTCAAGCACAACGGAGACGAGTGTTTCAGGCAGAGAGGACAAGGAAGAAGGCTGCTCATCGGAGGCGGATTCTATCGTATCCTAAACTCAATAAAAATCCAAAAGATTGCCGCAACCGCATCTTACTCAACAATCAACAACAACTTTCAGAAATATCAATCCCTCCTCTCCCCTCCCTTCCTTGCTCCGCCTTGCCTCCTTCGTTGCTTGGGCTATTTCCTCCAAATCAGCCAGCCTACTTCTGCTCAGCCTGGATAACTTTTCCCCAGCCATCATCCACCCCCATCCCCCTGCAGCTTCTTAAGTTTTCCCGCGCCGCTTTTTGCCTCCAAACACTCCCTTCAGTCATGGCCCAGGGCCGGGTTTGGTCTGTCTTGTTGGAAGTACCCCACTTCTTCAACTCTGCTGGATTCTCAGCGTTCTGCTGGACGCGCCTTCGGTAGGCTAGACGCCTAAATCCTTCCTTCGTCCTTCTTTTCTCCCTCCAGCCAATCTTCCAGGGAGCGAGGCCACATTTACCACAATAGAGATGAGGAGGAAAATATGTAAATACATAAAAGTATCACTCCTTCTTCTTATCCCCCCCCCCCCCCCCCCTGAAGAGTGATCTCGTTTCGCCCCAGCTACGCGTCCAATACTTACTCTCATAGCTAATTCTCCACCTTTCCCCCTCTATCAGGGCGGGCCTTCTCCACTTCTTCTTGTTGGAGGAGGGTATTGGGGAGGGGGTGCTGGCTGGGGTGGCGAAGTCATATGAGTGGCTCTCGGCAGCGGCTGCATATCTTACTCCCATCTCAACCAACAAATAGTACGGCTTCTATTGACCACAGGTCGGGTCAATGATCATGTAGATCTAGAGGTTTCTGTGTATACAACTCCGGTAGTGCGGTACTTGTCCTTGTGTCGATTCCGACCAACAAACTTACCCATTGGCCTGCAGATATAACGGCCACCGCTTTTGGGGCTGACCTGTTATTTCGGTTGAGACTTTCCTTCATATTGGACTGTTGTGCTACCGCAACTGATGCTTTCGATCAATGTCTCTACCGCCTGTGAAGGAAGAGCTGGGGCATGGGTTGTCCTATTATGGGGGGCCGTAGTTCGCATTTGAATCCAGCCTGGGGTACGCGCCTGGGGTGTGGACTTACGGCCCCCCAAACCACCCCACCCCTTACCACAGCGCCCGACCAGTCTTGACTGACTGTTAATGCACACTTCCTCTGCACAGACCGCTGATCAATACGCTCAGTGACAAGCGGTGGCCGTTAATTATCTGCTGCCCGCAAGTCAAGCTTTTTGTGTCGGAATCGCGAGGCGGCTTAATCCATGCTCAGAAAGCGACCCGACAAAGCCACAAGAGCACCCCCCCCAGCCCCCCACCCCCCCCGCACACCCCCAGGCCGGCACCACAAAGCGGCGACAGCCTCCGCAATCGTAAGCCGAATACTATATATACATATTTTCCGCCTCAGCTATTTCATGTGTACTGTGCGACAAGTGTGCGCCCCTCGCTCCCAACTGCTCAAGCGGCCCGACTCCTCTTCAGCCCCCAGCGTCCAGCCTGAAATCCGCGCACGTGTGGAGTGGGTTCATGCAATGAGGACTAGGGTGGTGGGCTATTGGCATGAGCGGCACTTGTTTTGGTAGGAAAAGGCGGCACGGTTACTTTGAAGAATTCCGCGCCGTGCGAGCTGCGCCCGCCAGCCTCGAAGAGTGCGGAGACAAAACCCATCGCAGAATCCCCCAAAAAGAGCAAGACGCAGAGGCGAGCCAAGGCAGCAGATTAACTAAAAACAACTTTCATTATTATAAAACAATAATCCGCTGAGTGAGGTTTTTTTTTGTCTTTTGTTGAAAATTGTTCGTTGTGCTTTTCAGATCATTTGGTGTGCGAGTAGTTGATCGCGGTCTCGAGTTTCCGGGTCGACGTGCACGCGTCGTCTTTTTCATAGCTGCAGGAAAAGACAGAATGAGAACATCGTGTGAGCAGGAGGTGCCGGCAAACAGTAGTTCTTCCCTGTTTAGCGTCTGTATGGTGGCTATATTGTTTTCTTCTTACCCCTGCAGAAACCGGTCTTAACCTATTTATCGATTCCGGCAAAGCGCGGTTTCCTATTTGACAATTGCTAACAGCTAATACCGTACGCCGTTCTATGTTCGGACGCCGCAAGGGTCCGGACTTCAGAACGCCCAAATCCGATCAGTTCGGCTTTTCATCATAATGAGGAGGAGGGACCGACCAGTTCCTTTAGAGGGAAGGCCGCTGTATTGCAAGCAACACGCACTTAGGAACAGACAGGAAGTTCCATCAGAAATGGCGTACGTATCGATGTCCGCATTGTTATCTATTTCGCATACTATTTATTTTTTTGCTAGGTACACTACGTTGTAGAGTGCTTCTTTGGAAATGTACCTTGGACACCTTTTTTATGGTCCAGCAGCCGTTTTCCAAACATATTGTGCCTTCCGCATTACGTTGCTGACCAGTTCAAAATGTAACCCCTCCTGTATGCTGAGATATGGCTGTTGGTAGCCCAATTTGCCCCTCACGTGCCCGCCACTTTTTTCAAAAGTTCTTACCATCATTCTACTCCATTTTTTTGCTGATTTCGGTTTGGGGCATGCCCCTTCGATATTTTGATAAATACACCAAGGAGTTGTATTTACAGGAGAACTTGCTATGAAGAAAATCCCGAAAACGAAGATGCCGACAAATTATGCTGCATTTAGCCTGGCGATAGCGAAACAGGGTGAAGCCGTGGGTCGGGGGTCCCATACAAACAAATACTCGAAATCGATCAGAGATTTTCGGGACAAAAAAATTTTTCCAAAAATGACGTCATTTCCCAGAGATCCAGGCCGTTTTCGGCCGAAGAGGCCAAAAAAGGGCAAATCCAGCCTCTTCATGGGCCTATATCTCGACAATGACGTTGTGGCAGAAAGTTGCCGCCATAGTGAAACCTACCCGGAAGGATCCCCTCTTTCGCCCCATACCATTGGCAGGCCGCTAGTTAAGGCCTAACACTATTATTGAGCTATATCTTTTCTTTACCAAGAATTTCACCAACCATAAATTAATTTTTCCTTTGATATCAGACCACCACTAGATGCGCCTGATCAAGCTGATTCCGAATATGCCACTGGTGTCTGCAAAATTTGCATAACTTAAGGAGTTACGGGCCTCCAAAGTACCCCTACTTTCCAAAAATCACGATTTTTAGCATATCTAAATTCATAAGGGGTTAAATTTTTAGACAACTTTTTCTGACCTAATTTTATGCGTAGAATCCGAATATGAACTTGATTTTTCCATTTTCCCACATTTAAGGCCTCATTTTCAAGATTTGAAGTCTGAAAAAGTAGAAAATGGCAAAAACAAGGTCTTAAATGTGGTAAAATTGAAAAATCAAGTTCATATTCGGATTCTATGCGTAAAATTAGGTCAGAAAAAGTTGTTTAAAAATTTAACCCCTTATGAATTTAGATATGCTAAAAATCGCGATTTTTGGAAAGTAGGGGTACTTTGGAGGCCCGTACTCCTTAAGTTATGCAAATTTTGCAGACACCAGTGGTATATTCGGAATCAGCTTGATCAGGCGCATCTAGTGGTGGTCTGATGTCAAAGGAAAAATTAATTTATGGTTGGTGAATTTCTTGGTAAAGAAAAGATATGGCTCAATAATAGTGTTAGGCCTTAACTAGCGGCCTGCCAATGGTATGGGGCGAAAGAGGGGATCCGTCCGGGTAGGTTTCACTATGGCGGCAACTTTCTGCCGCAACGTCATTGTGGGGACTATAGGCCCATGAAGAGGCTAAATTTGCCCTTTTTTGGCCTCTTCGGCCGGAAAATACCTGGAAATGACGTCATTTTTGGAAAAAAATT
The DNA here is from genome assembly GCA_030247985.1 of Epsilonema sp. ZAB3_2. Lineage (NCBI taxonomy): Eukaryota > Metazoa > Nematoda > Chromadorea > Desmodorida > Epsilonematidae > Epsilonema > Epsilonema sp. ZAB3_2. The sequence continues at coordinate 17,250 of JASAMW010006998.1, forward strand.
TTTTTTTTCCGAAAATTCTGATCGATTTCGAGATTTTGTTTGTATGGGACCCCCCGACCCGCGCTTACCCTGTTCTATACGCCAGGCTAAATGCGTCACATTCTCACCATCTCATTTTTGCGGGATTTTCTTCATCAGCAGTCTATTTTCATGTAAAATTGAACCTTGAAATACACCACCAAAATTGACGAAAATGATCAAATTAGCCAAAATTACCCTTTTTTGTGGGCTCTATCATGGTGTATTCATCAAAATATCGGAGGGGCATGCCGTGCAAATCGAAATAAGCGAAGAAAAGAAATGGAAAAAAATAAAATCGATGGTAAGAGCTTTTGGAAAAAGTGGCGGGCCGCGTGAGGGGGCAACTTGGCCTACCAGCAGCTATATCTCAGCGTGCAGGAAGGAAAATTTTAAACTGGTCAGCGAACATGATGCGGAACTTCAAAAATGTTTGGAAAACGGCTGCCTGGACCATAAAAAAGGTGTCCAAGGTACATTTTCCAAAGAAGCTCTGCAACGTAGTGTATCTAGCAAAAAAATAAATAGTATACATACTCTTTATAAATCGCCCTACACACCAAAATCCCGCCACGTGGGCCGTCTGAATTACTTCCGCTCTTGCAAAAGTATACGTTCGGCGGCCGATGCTTAGCCGAATATTGTGAGGAAAGAGGCCGTTCTTCTGTTCGTATTAATGACTTCTACAGGTAAACTTTTGTGCACTGAAAAGAAAGTGCAGCTCGCCAAAAATTTCTTCTTGATTCACACTATTTTCGGCTACGTACCATCGGTTTTCATTCCTCACACCGCCAAAAGCGGTGAGTGACGTGTACGCAGGACTCTGTTCTGTATGTATGTTCGCTCTTTTTGAAGTGGACGATAGGTCAAGGCGGAAGCAAAATCTGGCGAAATCAGCTTGTACGTCGACAGCGAACAGAGCGAGCTGTCCTATTGGAACGCTTGTTGGCATTTGAAAGTACACTGAGGACTTGAAAGAGAGGCGAGCGAAGATAAAAAGGTGTGGACCATGTTTCACGAAAAGTTACAGCGCATCAAAGAGGAAAACGCTCGTTCTTTTTCAACAAACGAAACTTTCGAAAATCTGCCAGATAATTTTGGCTTGAGCTTCGGTCGTTTTGGGCGTTTATTTAGCGCGGACTGCCTGCAGATCCGAAGCTATTGCAGTGAATCCAGAAATTATCGAGCGACCAAATTGCGAAGGGCGTTATTGCACAGGGCACCGAGCCAGTTGCGATCAAAACGGGACAATTTACGCAAAATCCAATTTATATCTGCGCATCGTGCAATCGTTTCACCTGATAAGAAAACCTGATTTTTGTGCTCAATTATTGCTACCTATCTATTTCGAATGACACAGAGTTGAAAAAGAAAAGAACAAGCGCGGCAGAAAAGACCTATTTGCTTTTCCCATTGGGTTAGGAGACTTTAAGAAAAAGCACTATTCTTACCAAACTACAGCGCAATCAAAATAATCGTCATTTATTAGGCCATACGTCATGGCTTCCAGCTTGAACATTTAAAAAAAGAAATTACAACATCGAGAATTTATCCGATTTCTATTGGTTGTACTTATTCCCAGCTGTCTTAATTCACGATCTCGTCGTTTTGTGTTCCATATGGTCTCGAGACTCGTTCGCCCCAGAACCCGCTCGGGGCAGTTTCTTCTCAGCATGGACAGCCATGGGCGAACGCTGGCGTATGGCGCGTTCACCAGACGTCCGTAATCGTCCGTTGGTGCAGATTATACGGTTGACGAGGGGTGGGTTAACGGACGGACGGACTGACGCGTTTACAGGTTGAAGAACGGACGGACGTACGGATTTACGGACGTCTGATTAACGGGCCATGAATGAGAAGGACCCCTTCTTGGAGTATGCGTGCTTTGTGCTGCAGATGTGGGGACAGCGCCCAATTACGAGCATCAACGAAAGACAGCGTCTTCCCTCCAGTGGTCTTCCAGCTACATGCGTTGGCCTCCCGCTTTGCTGAAAAATCCGAAAACAAGGATATCAGTAGACCTACCAATACCCCTGTTTCTACCAGTATGTCTCTTATATGCGAAGTGCGCGGTTAATGTTCTTCCGTTCACATCGGAGACACGACATGCTCGACACGCACGCAAGGTGGAGTGGACAGACATGGTATATGGATGCGCCGGTTGTACGCTGAGACAAATGTCTTTCCAATGTGAATGAGCCATCATTCTCTATTCTGCTTATTTCTTACCGAACTCGCTCCGTTTTTTGAGGCGTGCGTGTGAACAGCCAAGTTTCTCATTCGGAAGCATATGAGTGAACATTTTGAACAACCGTGTTTAGGCTCAAAAAATCGATACCTGTTTTAGTGCCTGAGGTTTTGTTTTGCAGCGTACTGGCGCATGTACTCCTGGGGGTTTTCTTTGGACCACCCATCCCTCCTGTCTTATGAGAAGGAAGGAAGGGGAGGAGGAGAACGACAACGAGTTCTGGTCGGTATCCAACAAAGATCTATTCATTCGACTGCATTTCTGGCATTTCTCAGTCCCGTTTGTGCCAACATGTAAGTAAGTAGAAAATATGCGCTACAAAAAATATATAATTATATTAGGGAAGAATGGAGGGGCTAGTGTAAATGAAAGGGGCTCGGCCAGATAAGCGCCCCAGTTATTTGGGTTTATGAATTATCCAATTATTTGGGTTTTACGAAAGCCCCAATTGTATTGGGGTTCACGAAAGGCAAACTTTCAATGTGATTGGTTCGTAATATCCAAATATTTGGATATTCAATTTTTTTCGTTAAATTCGTTAAAAACCAGGTTTGTAATAACCTGAAAGTTAGGTAGCCCCATTTTTCCATAGCCGGATTTACCACATAGTACCCTACTATTTATTTTTTTGCTAGGTACACTACGTTGTAGAGTGCTTCATTGGAAATGTACCTTGGACACCTTTTTTATCGTCCAGCAGCCGTTTTCCAAACATATTGCGCCTTCCGCATTACGTTGCTGACCAGTTCAAAATTTAACCCCTCCTGTATGCTGAGATATGGCTGTTGGTAGGCCCGATTTCCCTCACGTGCCCGCCACCTTTTTCAAAGTTCTTAACATCATTCTACTCCATTTTTTTCGCTGATTTCGGTTTAGGGCCTGCCCCTTCGATATTTTGATAAATACACCACCAAAATTGACGAAAATGATCAAATTAGCCAAAATTACCCCTTTTTTGGGTTATATCATGGTGTATTCATCAAAATATCGGAGGGGCATGCCCAAATCAAAATCTGTGAAGAAAATGATTCAAGAATGATGGTAAAAACTTCTGAAAAAAGTGGCGGGCACTGCCGGCCAATTTGGGCCTACCAACAGCCATATCTCAGGTACAGGAGGGGTTAAATTTTGAACTGGTCAGCAACGTAATGCGGAAGGCACAATATGTTCTGGAAAACGGCTGCTGGACCATAAAAAAGGTGTCCAAAGTACATTTCCCAAAAGAAGCACTCTACAAAGTAGTGTACCTAGCAAAAAAACAAACAGTATATTGTAAATGCAGCAGTTGGCATTCAGCGGTACCGCAGCAGTTAGCTATGCATGCGCCAGCACTATGGTGCATAAACATTGACTGCTCTGTGGCGGCCGTGTACGTACATCAAGCAGAAGCCGCGGCAAGTACGTTGTGGGATTCTTCTCGGAATTGCCGGCACCCAGGCACAGGGAAAATTCTCATTTGCATAACATCCATATTCTACAGTGGTGTGTGTTGTGCAGGCTTTTCACGTGAACGTATTGAGCGACATCAACCCCATGTACCAGGAGCAGATGCTGGGCCTGTGTCAGCGCTCTGCAACCCATATGCTTGCTATCGGCCTGTACGAAGATGAAGATCAAGTACTCAGAACCCGGACAAAGGAAGACTCTGAGTCTGAGCCTTCATCGATCACTGCATTTATGGGCAGGCAGTCCATCAGCTAAAACCACTGCAGTAGCCCGCTACAGACGTGCTCCGAGTTTGATCCGAGCAAGTTCGCTCCGAGTTTTGAATAACTTTGTTTTGATCCGAAACGAACGTCAATGACTCACACGACTTCGAATTACAAACTCGGTTGTTCACACACACGTTTGGAAAAACGGAGCGAGTTCGGTGCCGAACTCGGTCATTTTACATGTTGAAGCATAGTCAGGGCTCCGAATTCGGAACGGGTTCGAGACTTCACCTCTGAAGCGCACCAATGATTGATTATTGGCGCTACCGTGGTTGGTGAGTACACTGATAGACTGCCTGCATCTGACTCTGATTTCTCTACCTCCTACTGGTAATTCTTCCGCTCAGCCTTCACTACGGTCCCATACTGACGGTGCTGGGCGGGGTGGCTTAGGCTGCTGCAACTATGGCTGCTTCTCCACTCTTCAGCGCTGGCCCCTTTTCCTCGCTTCGCAAGCCGCGATTCTGTGCGATGCGGGAGGCGATTTGAGAGCACTCTTTCTCCTCGAGCGAA
>JASAMW010006999.1:0-20175 GCA_030247985.1 Epsilonema sp. ZAB3_2
GCAGCAATTCCACAGGTTTTGCGTCTAGCAGCTTGAAAAGCTTCAATGCTCTGCATCATGAGATTCATGACCAGCTTTTCCCTGTTGCTCATCTCTCCTGATCTTTGCATCTTATCCAACTTTACCAGTTGGCACATCACGCTTGGCATGATCTCCAGTGAATCTGTCAGCTGCTCATAGTCTTTCCTACTGTCCAGCCATTTGGTACTTTTGACTCGATGTTCCTGTTTCAAATGATGTTGGAGTGCGGTAGAGTTGGAGAACCTTTCTGAGCACAGTTCACAATGTGTGCGCAGCTGAAGATGAAAGCTTTTGATGTGGCCCACCATGGAATCAGTTGCAGAAAGGGAAATATTGCCATCGCAAAAGCAGCAATGCTCCATTGTTCGCTGGAAAAGAACAGACATTCGTTTTAGTACGTAAATTACAGTATCATGAACATGCAAAAGCCAAAATTCATCTGATCGATTGGGTTTTATCATCCAGCTATTCGCATCATCACAACAGCTATTAACCACAAATTTTACTCATGGCCTTTCATTACGATGTGCATCCATAGCACCACCACCACCACCAACAAACAATCACTGGCCACGGCAGAACAAACACTGGCCACGGCCACTACCCAAGGCCTAGCTATTTGGTACAAAAAACATCAGATCAAAGGCCAACGAAAGAGCATCACATATCCGCATCACATTACTTTTTTGCCAAATCAGCAGCCGTACCAAAACAAAATACGGTACCGGAATCCACCACTGTGTACAAAAAGCACGCAAGAATGCAAGGTCGGTTACATCAATCGATCAATCAAAGCAATCACATTTTACCATACCAGATTCCATTCCAACCATGATAGAAAATGTACAGTACATATGCGTACATGGACAACATGTAGCATACCCGTATCAGCCAAAAAACTATATCTCCTTCATTTGAATCTATGGTAGCCACACTTCTAGAAATTTGCTTTAGGTATTACAATTTTTTCTGCGTGCTTCGCCCCACACTAGCTTAGCTAGCTTCTTTATTCGAATTCAACATAATATAACTTCGCCATCTGTATCTTTCCTTGCTTCAACTGGATCAAATTCCACCCCCATACGCTCACCAGTGCCCTGTTGTGTAACATCCACCTGTTTTGCTCCAGCAGGTGTGGTAGGGTGCTTCTTTCTCCGGTGTCTATTCATCCACCGCGACCTACGGCATCGGTCGCTGCACTGATCGCATGCGAACGGCTTCTCTCCACAGTTGGTGCGCTCGTGCCTTTCCAGAGTAGAAGGATGTCCACATCGAAAGGTGCACTTGTCACAAGCGTACGGCTTCTCTGCTTTGCGTTTGCTGCTACGCTTCTTTGGAAAAGTCCTTTTTCGCTTCACGCCTTGGTTCCTGGGACTGGATTGAGGAGTCATGCGCAACTTCGGATGGCTCAATTTTCACCGTCGGATGGTCGTCACTATTGTTCCATTCGTTGGTATAATAAGAAGCAGCGCAAATACCAGGACTAAAGGCTCATTCACATAAGAGAGAAATGCGCTCGACGTACGCCCGGCGTATCCATGGCTTTTAGAGATGGGCCGAGACTGGATTGTTGCTGAAAACGAGACCGAGACCGAGACCGAGACTTAGAATTTTTTCCGAGACCGAGATCGAGACCGAGATTAGGGAATTTTGTCGAGACCGAGACCGAGACCGAGACTAAGCATTGGCATAAAAACTTATGGAATTTCGTTTTTATTTTTTCTGATGGTCGTTTTCTATGAAAATTTTAATGGCGAAAACAGTGGCGAATAGGTGCTTCACTTCTTTTTTCTCCATTACATAGCTAAAATCGCCCCACAGGGGAAATTTTTTCATGATAGGCAGCTAAAATCTCAGCGAAAATGCATGAAAATTGCTTGTGAAGCACGATTTCAATCTAGTCTCGGTCTCGCCTAAAATAGGCCCTAAAAGTTGCGAGACCGAGACCGAGACCGAGAATTTGAAAATTCTGAAGTCGAGACCGAGACCGAGACCGAGATCGCCAAAAATGACTGAGATTTCCGAGACCGAGACTAAGACCGAGAGTCTCGGCCCATCTCTAATGGCTTTGCATACATACGCCGATCAACAAACACGTCCCGCGCATGTCTCAGATGTGAATGCGCCTTCAAATCACAGCTATTCTTCTTTCTTGCGATGTTGAAACTTTCGAGATCTTGCAACATGAAATCCATAGCCATATTTTCCGTCTCATTCATCTCTCCAGCCTTGTGAATCCTAACCAATTCTGTCAGATCTCTCATCACACTTGACATCAGACCCACTGACCTCGAAACGTATTTGCGACTTTCCCATTCCAGCCATTCTCGACTACTAACTTCATGCTTGCTGATCAAATGCTCTTGGAGCTCTGCCCGGTTGGGAAAACTGTCCGAGCACAATGCACATTGTGAGCGCAGCCCAAGGTGAATAGTTCTGATGTGATCCAGCACGGTGCCATGAGTTCCTCCAAGTGCAATATCGCCATCACAAAAGCAGCACACTTCCATTTTCCCTGGAAAACTCCGCCATTACAAGCAGCCACCATACATTTGCAACGGAAAATAAACCATAGCTTCGGTTCGATATGGTGTACATCGAAGCGCACAAAAATTTAGAGATGTCAACTTGAACACAAAACAATCTTTATCAATATCGTTGAGTGCACCACCTTGTACAGATACAGGCTTTACCATTGCTACAAGCTATAAAACTCATAAAATTACACATACGTATGACATCACTGGACATAAACATGCTCAAAATCAACAAAATGAAGATACTCTATATTTCCGCCAAATTGTACACATCATGTCTTTTTTCAACCGTTGCCCTGACATTGGCCCTGCATATGAATTGCTAGCACGGACTTGAGTCTAAATCTTTTTCCGCAATCGTCACATTCAAACGGTTTCACTGCACCGCGCGTGTGTGGTGTATGTTTGTACCGCGAAACACCACTCTTTATTTGACCTCTGCCAGAAGGCGAACTTTTCTTTTTCTTGTTGACACCACTACTGTCCTCCTTCTTCTTGCCAGTGCAATTTCTTCGATGCAAAGAGCGAGAGAAAATGCTGGAATATCTGCTGAACTGCTTGTCACATTTGTGGCAGTAGGCCAAATCGCCCGCTGACCTGGAAGCTTTGGAACCTTTATTTTTCTTCTTGACACCACTATTTCCTTCGTCCAGCCTGTACAGTTTGATGACAGCAGCCATGTCCAGTTTTTCCTTTTTCTTCCCCGTGCATTTAGCCTTGTGCAAAGAACGACACACCTTAGTCACGTGTTTGCTGAACTTCTTGCCGCATTTCTTGCATTCCAAGTCAGAATTTTCTTCCTTCTTTTTCTTCTTGACACCACTACTGCCGCTGGCCCGACAAGTCGCCCTGTGCCATTCCAGCGTCGCGGAATAGCTCGTACGAAATCCGCACAATTTGCAAACTTTTATAGTTTTCGTATCCTCGCTGGCAGTATTTGATCCCTTTTTCTGCCTGCTTTTCTTAGCATCTGCCTTGCAAAATCGCTTGTGTCTGGCCACATTCCACGAGTGATCCGATTGGAAGGTTCCGCAGCCATCGCAGGTGTACCTTTTCTTTGCGTCCAACGAGCCTTTATTCGAAATTCTCCTCTTTTTCGGCGAACCAATTAGAGCGGCCAATGGTTGCTCATCTGCCTTTGCAAATTCCCACTTCTTGTCATTGTCGTGAGCCTTGTTCTTGTGCCTCCATAGTGAGCCGGAATGCAGGCTTCGAAAGTTGCACTTGTCGCAGGAGTGATATCTCTTCTTCACACTACCGTGAAGCGTGTCTCTATGTCGACACAACGACTGATAGTGCTGAGTACTAAACGTGCAAGCTTCGCACTGGTACAGCTTACTACTAGCAGCAGTATTCCGAATGCTCCTATGCCATTTCCTTCTTCTCTTTTTACCCCTATTCCTCATCTCCTCTAGCCAATCCATTTCACTCCTTTCCACCACCACTGGTCCCTCTGAACTTCGCTCGGGGTTAACCAGCTCCAGTACTACAGGTTCCTGCCCCAGGTCATAGGACGGGTCGTTAACCTCTTCCTTGACAACTATGGTCACATCGTCCGGTAATTTGGGTAATTCTTCCGCTGGTTGCTCCAAGTCCACAAATAGTTGCTCTTGCTCAGAAGCCTTCTTGTTACCATTCTTGTCTTTTTCTGTCGCGTTGCTGCTATTTTGAGCCGCTTCTCTGGCCTCCTGTAGCTTTCGAATGCTGAGCAAAATATTGTCAAATGCCTCCGTTTCATCCTCTGCCATGTAACCGGCTCGCTCCATTTCTACCACGCGGGCCAACAACACCATCGCACTGCCCGTGAAAGGCTGAGTCACACGGAAGAAAATGGGGGCAAATTCAAAACAATTTATGAAAAAACGCTGGCGAAAAAAAGGGTAGGCCACGCCCGCGAAGCACCACAACAAAAAAAACAGAGGAACACAAAACGCCAGCAAACAAAAAGCAACCACAACGAACAAAAGAAAAAGGACGTACAGTATGAATAACACGTAGCGTGAATGGCAGAAATGCTAGCGAGGTTTTGTCCAGGCTTCTGCGTTCTATGAATAGATGCATTATCGATTTTAGTCTGGCCAGAGAGAGTTGGCTATGGGACCTCAAGTCGTACTGCGTAGTTTGCATGTATTTCTGCGAAATAGGAGCACATGAACCACGGACAAAAATCCGTAATTGTGAATCTATTTTACGCAACGCGCCTTGAATGTCATAGCCAACTCTTACTTGCCAGACTATAGCAAAACGGCACCCATAATTGCCATCAATTGGTTTCGTCATACTAGACTGGCAGGTCCCGACGTAGTGAGGAAGGCGTCAGTGCACAAAAATTGCAACGCGCGCCCTGTCGACGTCTTCCTCGCTACGTCGGGAACTGTCAGTCTACTGCGACGAAACCAATTACCTATAGGGTACTGTGGGGTAAACCCGGCCATGGGAAAATCCGGCCACCTACGTTTCAGGGTTGCATATCTCAGCAACCAATGGACCAATTGAGACCAATAATATTTCAATCAATTCCTTGAACTCTCCTCTTTCAAGTGAGCAATTTGGTTCATCACTTGCTAAAACAGGCAGTTCAAAGACGCTTAGGTGGCCGGGTTTACCCCCGATGGCCGGCTTTACCCCACAGTACCCTACCCCGAAGAAATATCGCCCCGACTTTGGCACCCCTTCCGTATGAATCAACCTATCATCTCCAAGCTGACCCGCTGACAATTTTGCAGGAATCCAGCTGGTTCTTCGCTGGTTTTGTTATGGTCGATCAGTAAATGCTGTCTGAATTCTTTCTCGATCGTGAATCTGCCAGCTCGACACAGATTGCACACGTAGGGGAAGTAGTGCAGGTGGGTTGAACGCAAATGTTTCTGCAGTGCTTCTTCTTTCTCGCCGAGGGAAAGGCGGTGAGTGGAACGCGAACCAAGGGCTGAGGCAGTAGAAGATTTGTTGGCCAACGAAGATACCGCTGAGCCATCGCAGAAACAGCACTCCATCTTGCAAAAGAATGGTGATATAAGCTGCGGGTCTGAAAATACTGTATTTGACACACGAGTATCCATTGGTACAGGCATCTGTGGGATAATTCCGACCAAACCAAAAGCTGGGGTAAAAATGGTCGCAATTACCCCACGCTACACTGCCCATACCAGTAAAATATGTACTGCACTTTCAAATACCTGGCAAACCGTGCCAAGCTCGACTAATCGAGAATTCATAAAGATAGGCAAAAAGCGAAACTCACAATAATTCTTACTTCCCACTACTCTAACACACTGAATTTTCTTTTCACATAAATAGGCACACATGTACTCAAGAATACAAGCTCAACCAAGCCTGACCAGCTATATGTTACAACGGTTTGATAACATATGGAACAGTACTCAACCCTGAATGAAACGCTTTGCTGTGCCCCGACAGCGACAAATAATCGTAGAAGGCTTTGCCGCAATGAGCACAGCTGAAAATTGGTGCTGACGGTACCTTGGGCAGCAATTGGCGAAGCTGTTTCGAATATCCGCTGTGGTCAACAAATACTGAAGAATTATTGGTACTAGTCGTGCAGTCTTCCTCATCGGCATAAACTTCTCTTTCGATAACTCTATTCGGTAGTAATTTGCGAAGTTTTGGCGCATTCGCAGCAGAAGAACTTGCGCATTCTTCCCGTGAAGACGTCTTAGTTATTTTTCTGTTCTTGATATCGTCCGTGATTCCATCTTTCATTTCTTTGCCAGTCACGCATTCTTCCTCTCCGATCAGATCTAACGCTGGCACCCCGTCCACTTCTTCCGTATTGCCGCTAGCCTCAGCAGGCTCATTTACAGCAAGTATTTCATTCTTCCCCGGGCTGTTTTCCTGTACAATCCGTTGCTGAAGTTTGATGTGTGAATTAAAGGGAAGATTTGCTGGCACGCGCCCATACTTATCCACGATTCTGCTATTCCTTCTCAGCCGTTTACTCTTCCTGCGTTGTTCCAAGTAGAACTGCAAACTACTACTGCAAACTGCAAACTTTTTTCGTTTGGCGCTCCCTTCTCGCGCCTCACTACTCTCGCATTCTTCCCCTACCCCGCCTTCCTCAACTGATAATATATTCTGGCTTTCAGCTGCCTTTTTCTTCAGCCTCTCACTTCGCTCGTTGATCAAGACAGCTATGTCTGACAGCATGTTCACATAGGCGGCAGCTTCGGTGTCGATGAAACAGTCAGCTTCGTCCATCTCTGCCAATTTGGAAAGCATCAACATCACTTGCTCCATGCTCTCCATAGCCATCAGATGCTGCGTTTGAACACTGTGAATCAGCGAAGATATAAAGGGGGAATCTGGCGGGAAAAAGTACTACAGATAAGTCAAATTTTATTTTTTTTATATTTGAAGGCACATACGTACATATGTGAAATTTCATCCTATTTCGATCTTACCCTATGTTTTGGAGCCGATTTTGCCACGGTGAGAACTAGTTAGAGAAAGATTTCGCAACAATTTTGGCTATTTCGAGCATTCGAATTGGTTCCCCGCTTCACTGAGGCAAAATCGGCTCCTAAACATGGGGTTGCACCGAAAGAGGATGAAATTTCACATACAATAAGTAGGTGCTTTCAAAAGTTAGAAATTAGAAACTACCCATACAAACTTTCCCGCTTGATCTCCCCTTTAAGCACTTGCCCCTTGTGATAGGTGAGTGCATGATGACGAAAATCGAAGGCAGTGGTGCACCGTTTTCCGCAAAGTGTGCACAAGAACGGATCATACTGCAGATGCATGGATCTCAAGTGCTGCAAAATCGCCTCATCTTTCGAGCAATGAGGCTGTTGACTTACGGGAATCTTGCAGAAGACACAACTCAGCTCAAGCTGCTGGTCCTGAATGTTCAATTCATCTCCTTCCGCCATCATCCTACAAACAATATATCAGGAATTCATAAGCTAATGAAAGGGAATTTGGGCCAGAAAGCTAGAGGACCCCCGCACTCGTGAAGTTTACAAAAATCAAGATCTATCAAGATTCAAGAACAGCGAGGCTGTCTCGACACAGCGAGATGCAAGACAAAATCAAGACATCCCATTTACGCAGAACCAACAGTTTTTTTCACAGAACACGGTGGTAAAAAACAATATTGTCCATTATATTTTTGGCACAAATGCGCGTCATGTCATCTCAGACCGTCTCCACACTCTTCATATTCTGAGGCGCTTTCGAATGAGCCCTTTTTGGCCTCTTGCAAACGTCAGCAGACGCCAAAGTTGATGCCAAACATTCCTTCCGGTAGTTTTTCGGCTCCTTCGAATGATCCCTCTGCCGCCCTTCCTTATCCCCCACACTACTACTGTCCTTTTTCTCCTGGGGCTCCTTCGAATGAGCCCTTCTTGGCTTTCTGAAAATGTCAGCAAAAGTTGATGCCAGACATTTTTTCTGCTCTTTCGAATGATCCCTCTGTCCTTCATCTTTATCCCCTTCCGTTGTGCTCTTTCTCTTCCCAAGGCCTTTTTCGTTTCGCAGGAAGACTATTTTGTTACTTCGTGCCCTATCTTCTGCCAGCAATAGCTTTTCTGTAAGCTTCTCCTTCACTTTTCTTGATCTTTCCGAAGGAGCTACTGTGTATATGAGAGCTCGCTTACGCGGTGGATGTGGCATTGATTTTCTGGTTTCATCACATGCTGTTTTGAATTTCTCACGCGGTGGACTTGGCATCTCGCATGCTGTTTTGAATTTCAAATCAGCATCCCTGTCGATATTTCTCTCTGGGATATTATTCATGCCAGCTGCAAGCATATTTCTCCAATATATGAGCAGCGACCTTGAAGGTCTGGGATAACAGTTTTGCCACAGTTTTCTATGAGCTTTAACGCGGGCAGCAAATTCTTCTGAATCAACCGCTAGACTTGTGCGAGCCAATAATTGCCCACCTACTACAGCAGGATTCAAAAGCGCGTCACCAAAGTCAATTGCCTCTTCTACTTTTTCATCGTTGCAATCATCTTCAGCTGCTAACAGGGTAGGATCAAATGCTGGAATACGATCTTTCTTCGTTGACCCACTGTATTCCGGTGAAACATCATTCTTCTCAGCTGACCCAGAACCATGTTGCCGTTCTTCCAACATTTTACCAGCTGAAGAAACATCATCTTTTTCAGTCGACTCACTGCAAGCTTCAGCGGCTAGAAGACCAACCGATGAAACATCGTCTTTCTCAGTTGACCCAAAACCATCATCCTGTTCTTCCTCTTTCACTTCAAAAACTTCCGCTTTTACGGGCACATTCCAAGCACTGTCTTCTTCCCTTTCCACAGGGCACTCTTCAGCAGATAGGCCGGGCTCTTCCAGTGGGAATTCATACGCATCTGGCTTAAAAGTTGACTGACATTCTTCTCGTGTCTCCGCCGTAGTTGCTATCTTTGCTGCTAGACCTGAAATTGCCTGCGCCATTCGTCCAAACATCATCTTCTCATCTTCGCTAAGCCGCATTCGCTGAAAGGGCGGATGCGGCAAAGATTTTCCATAGTGAAGGCGCTAGGATCGATTTTTGCAATTTTCTTTCGGTAGCCTTTGCAGTTTTTCATGCTGATTCGCTCTCACCCACTTTCTCGTTGCGATTTTGCTTCCTCGCAGAGAAACCGACTTAGCAAGGGTGTTGTTGAAACGCTCTTTGTGAGTTTCTCTGCGAGGAGGCAAAATCACAATGACACACGGGTAGGATTGATTCAGCATGAAAAACTGCACAGGTTCACTGAACCAATTTTCAAAAATCGCTCAACGCCTTCACTATGGGCAAATCTTTGCCGCATCCGCCCTTGAAGCAACTGGCAAATCGAAAACATAATATTTCCCATCGCGCACGCAGCGCTGTCTTGAGGGGGTCGCGCAGCCAGCAGCCATGAGATGTGCTGGTTTGTGGCGTGGTTGCATAGCCGATCCCGTTTCGCGAATCCTCGCGGACACTGGGCGCACGCGAACTCACCCGCGAACAGATGCGAGGAGCAGAGATGAGCCAAAAGCACAGAGCGCTCGTTCCAGAGTAGCGCTCGATAATTTGCAAGATGCGCGCTGTTCAGCGGAGAGAAGCCGCAAAACGCACAAGAGATCTGTTTGGTGTCCATGGTATGCGAATGGTAGGTCCTTGCCATCGTAAAAGGCGAGGAAAGATAGCACTGAAAAGCCAAAACACAAAGTAAAGTTAGTGTTAGTCGCTAAAGCTGGGCTCAACGATCAAGACGTAGGGCACTGTGGGGTAAACCCGGACACGGGCTAAACCCAGACACCTAAGCTTTTCTGAACTTGTCGCTTTTCAGCAAGTGACGAACATAGTAGCTCGTTTGAAAGAGGAAAGTTCAAGGAATCGATTGGTAGAATACTTGTCTCAATCGGTCGTATGGTTGCTGAGTGTCCGGGTTTACCCCCGTATCCGGGTTTACCCCATTGTACCCTATCTGGTATCCGGTATTTGGTGCCAACGAGCAAATATTTTTTCAAAATTTGTGCAGGTTCTGCACATAATCCCTACAACGGACAACGGAGAAAAGCGCCAACTCCAGTTGTCCGTTTTGCGCCGAATAGCACACTCTTTCTGTCTCGTGGGAGTGAAACCATGCATGCATTCTGCGCAAAACGGGCAACGCGCGTGTTCATTTCTTTCCAGCGTAACCGACCGACCACACCACAGCAATTCCACAGAAAGAATTTGAGGTTTCCGTAGTCGTGGAAGGCTTTTCGCACAAATAATCTCACAGAATTTAGGGTATTACGCGGTAAACCCGAAAACTGGGGTACCCGGATAGTGGGGTAAACCCGGACACCTAGCATACCTCAGCAACCACAAGAACGATTGAGACAAGTACTGTATTCTACCGATCGATTCCTTGAGCTCTCCTCTTTCAAATGAGCTACAATGTGAGTCATTTGCTGAAGCGGCAAGTTCAGAAAAGCTTAGGTGTCCGGGTTTACCCCATAGTACCCTAGAAGAAAATGTCCATGGATTTTACGCAAACAACTTTCTCGACTTCGAAAACTCCACAATCTCTAATAAACCACTTTTAAAAATGACATAACACAGCCGCATGGCTGTCTCGACAAAGCGAGATAAAAGGCAAACCAAGCAAACCCCCATTCACGAAAGATATTTTATTCCAAACAACAACATTTTGCACTGGCATCGGAGAAACGCGTTGGGCGTACCAAGGAGCTATAAGGGCGTACATTCGGCGTATGCAAAGGCATGGACAGCCATGGATAAGCCGGGCGCAAACCAAGCGTCTTGCCCTTCAATGTGAATAGAAATTGGGTACTATGGAGTAAACCCGGCCACGGGGTAAACTTACATAAGTTTTAGGGCTGCATATCTCAGCAATGGACCGATTGAGACAAATATTATTTCACTCGATTCCTTGAACTCCCCTCTTTCACATGAGCTATTTGGTTCATCATTTGCTGAATAGCAGCAAGTTCACAGGAGCGTAGGTGGCCACGGGTTTATCCCATGGCCGCGTTTACCCCACAGTACCCTACATCGTGCAAAAATAGTAGGTACATGCACTACGTACATAGAAGAAGCCATCGAACTTCACTTTTTCTTGCGTCACTTCTTTTGTCCAACAGCAGCACAAGAAGTTGAAGCCCGATCTCTTTTCCGGCTCTTTTTCGGCTCCTTCGATTCCGTGCTTCTGTTTTTCCTGCTCTTTTTCGGCTCCTTCGATTCCGTGCTTATGTTTTTCCGGCTCTTTTTCGGCTCCTTCGATTCCGTGCTTCTGTTTTTCCTGCTCTTTTTCGGCTCCTTCGATTCCGTACTTCTGTTCATTCTTTCCTGTTTCTCGCTTCGATTCAAGGCTAATATTTTGCGATTTCTCTCCGCAATAGCTGTCTTTGACTCGAGCTGCTGACCAGGAAGCTTTATCACACTCCGTCTAAAAACTGCCCTGCACTTTTTCCTATCGCCGCCGGTACTGCTAGTATTTTGGCGATTCACACCATCTTCAAGAATCCCCGTCCACAATCGCCACAGACCGGAGATTGGTGGTTGACTCGGTTGAATTAGGCGCACCTTTTCCGCTTCAGTTAGGTCGGCAAACGATTTTCTTGGATAACTATTACTACCAGCACTGTCAACAGTAGCCAAGGAAGCGATCATCGCTTCATTCAATGGTTCCTCCTCAACATCCGCTTCTGCATTCCAACTTTCAAAGCCACCAATCTTCAATGAAACATCTTCTTTCTTGGTTGACCCATCATTGCAAACGTCAGCGGCTACCAGGCAAATCGATGATGAAACGTCATCTTTCTCAGTTTTCCCAGGACCATCATCATCATCCAGTTCTTGTTTCACTTCAAGTTCAGCTTTTACTGGCAAATCCAAAGTTACTCCATCATCCTTTTCGACAGCATAATCATCAGCGCTTAGGCTGACCTTATCCAACATTTTTGAGGCATCAATACCAGAGCCATCTTCCTGTTTTGCCAAAAAAGTCGACTGGTGAGCCATTCTTCCAGCTAAACCATAAATTTCTTGCGCCATTCGTCCAAACATCCGCTTCTCATCTTCCGTTAGCTCCGTTCGATGCAGCAAATGACAAATCGATAGCATGATCTGTCCCATTGCACGCACAGCAGTGCTGCCTCGCGGGTGCTGGTCGCGTGCGCGATCGTGTTTCGCGAATCCTCGCGGGTACAGGTGCGCAGAACAGAGGTGAGGAAGCAGTAGGGAGTAGCAGCTTGAGGTGTTGTCCGGTCTAGTATTTCCAAGCTTCGTGAAAACGGGAACGACAAGGTCGCAAAATGCGCAGGATTCACAAGCGCGGTTACGTCTTGTCATGTCGGTTGAGTTGAAGGGAGTTCGCGCTAAAAATATGAAAACACAAATGATATCCAATCCACCAATACTACACTGCCAAGAGTACATAAGGAGTGAAGAGAAACTCAGTACCGCAATGCAATTGTCTGATCAGAGAGAGTTGGCTATGGAACTCAAGTCGTATTGCGTAGTTTTCAGTTGCTCCTGCGGAATATGAGTACGTGAAGCACGGACAGAAATCCGCATTGTGATTCTATTTTACGCAACACGACTTGAGTTCAGCGAACTATTAGTGGCCAGAATATAACGGAAAAGATAAAAAGTAGCACTTGACTTGACAGCAACCGCCTTCCGTTTCCGTACTCTTGGTGTAGTATTGTACATATTGTACGTAGTAATGGACTGATAGTAGAAAAGTAAGCGAAAACCCTCGACTTTTATCGAGTAGTAAACCGCTCAAAAAAGCGCGACCAATGCCAGAAAACTTTATTCACGCAGCAAGAAAATCGGATACGATTGCATATAGTACTGTGTGTGTACCTACATACCTGCAGATAGTCAGACAAGGAATCCACTTTTCACATCATAAGCACACCACTCAATAAGCTTGATTTGCGTGCTTGATGTCCTGCTTTCAATGATCGTAATCGCTCGCTTCATTACTTGCTCCTTTTTTCTTGTCGCTGTATCGTCTTCGGTTTTTTACCCATTCAGTGCCAAAAGTTCGTCCTCCATCTTTCTTCCCCTTCCAGTCTGATCGCCAGCCGATCCCACCAGAACTTGAACCAGCGCGGTACAGCTCGTTTTTTGCCATGCCAGCAGATGTCTTTTCTAGCTTCTTGCCACCACATTTTTCCTTCCCTTCCACAGATGGTGCAACAGACAGGTGAATAGTTTTGCAAAGCCGTTCATTCTTCTTGTTATCCCATGCCTCTCTGTACAAATGCGTGAACTTGGTACTGTTGATAACTCGCTCCGTAGGTTTTCTCTTCCTTCTAGTATCAGTAGGCGCAGTAGAAAACTGATGATCAGATTTCACAACAGGCATAACATCATCCACGTCAAAGACACCTTCGTTTTGTTGAACAGTGGTTGTAACATCATCTTCACCAGTCGATCCAGCCTCTGTTTTCACCATATAGACGTCAGGTTTCGTCGAAAACGGCTCATCAATTGTTGGCTTTTCCTCCGTTACATTCACAGTGGATACGCCAATCTGCTGAACCAATACAGATGCGTGAACGCCACAATTTTCGCCTTGTTCCGCTTTATCACCTGGTGAATTCCTTGACGTGGATGATCGCCTACTAGGGTACTAGTGGAGTAGGGTACCTACCATGGGGTAAACCCGGACATGGGAAAATTCGGCCACCTAAGTTTCAGGGCTGCAATCATATCTCAGCAAGCAATGGATGATTTCGAGACAAATATTATACCAATCGATTCCTCGAACTTTCCTCTTTCAAGTGAGCTATTTGGTTCATCATTTTGCTGAAACAGCAAGTTTAAAGGAGCGTAGGTGGCCGGGTTTACCCGCATAGCCGGGTTTACCCCACAACACCCTAATGACGAGTTGAGTTGTCATTGAGCGTGACCATAAGATCGTCCCTGGTTGGCCCTAGCTTTCTATTGAGGTAAAATGGGGGCAGCCTGGGTGAACTCGTGCGCTTGATGTTTCGCCTTACAATCCCGCTGGAAAAATTGGCACGCCACGCTCAATGACAGCTCAACTCAAGGATAAGCAAACAGGGGAAAACTTCAATCGGACATCTGCTTTTCTTTTGATACCTCACAACCACAACACAAGCCAGAGCAAAATCCGACCGATTTGTAAGTCTCAAAACCACTACATTGGGTGGTAGGCCTGGTTGAATAAAAAAGAAAAGCTTGGTGTTCGATTTTATCCGTCTCCAGTAAATTTAAACCCGACTATTCCAAGAGTACCCTAATTCTGCTTGCCAAATCGCCGATTTCAAGCATCATTCTTTCAAAGGACTCCTGTTCCCCAGTTGTCAGCTCCACTTGTGTTAATTCGGTGATCCACAGCAGCACTTGTGCCATCATTTTCAGACGAAACGTTCGATTCGAAGTAATGCTGCAGCGCAGATGCGAATGGTAAATGTGGTCCCTTACCGCTGTTGCCCACGTCCATTTTCCACCATCGACTACTATGGAAGCGCAAGCAGCATCGTCGGGCTGCATGTTCACGTGACAAAAGACACAGGAGCTTGAGCTCATGTTTTTTGATTCAATCTATAAACAAACAATAATGCAAACGTAAAGTACTGTGGGGTAAAACCGGCCACAACAGTGGGTAAACTCGGCAAGCACCTTTGAAGTTGCTGTTTCAGCAAATGATGAAGCAAACTAGCTTATTTGAAAGAGAGTTCAAGGAATCGATACATAACGTTGTCTCAAACGGTCCATTGGTTGCTGAGAAAGGTAGCACTGAAACTTAGATGGCCGGATTTTGTCATGGCCGGGTTTACCCCATAGTACCCTTTCAGCCACCGTGAGATCAAGAATGCGCAATACCACTTTGATCTTTTGGCCAGAGCAAGTAAGTTGCATTGGCGTGTGCCTGAGTTGCATGCAACACACTGGAAAAACAACGCAAAGAAAACTTTCGAGCTGGCTATTATGCATTCTTGATAACGGTTTAGCAGCACATCACGACATCAATCGAGGTGAGCATAGAGCAGAGCACGTATGTCCTTCGAAATTTCGAAGTATTTCCACACCAAACCTGAAGAACTCTGAGAGAAGTTTTTACTAAGAATTCATAAGCGGAAAAGCCACATAAATAAACATAAAACTAATTTAGATTACAACGTTGCACATTCCATTTCACAATTAGGCCATTACCAAGCCCTGTTGCCTCTGTAGCAGCACATCACGACATCAATCGAGGTGAGCATAGAGCAGAGCACGTATGGCCTTCGAAATTTCGAAGTATTTCCACACCAAACCTGAAGAACTCTGAGAGAAGTTTTTACTAAGAATTCATAAGCGGAAAAGCCACATAAATAAACATAAAACTAATTTAGATTACAACGTTGCACATTCCATTTCACAATTAGGCCATTACCAAGCCCTGTTGCCTCTGCCTTTTCTCCTCTCTTTTCTTCGCCCAAACTTCGGGATGGAACTTTTTGGTATGGAAGTAGTCCAAGTTGGGCTTCTGAGCAAATCTTTCGCCACAAACTTCACATTCGTACGGTTTCTCTCCCGTGTGAATACGTCCATGAGTTTTAAGAGCGCTGCTCGACCTCAAGGCCTTGCCACAAACCTCACAAATATGAGGCTTTGTCACCGGTTTAGTAGTAGGGTCCCGCGAGGTATTTTGCTTGCTATTTTTTCCATCACCATGCTTCATCTTCTGATGGTATCTGGCTCTTGAAGCGTCAGTAGTGGTATACTTGCACAGCTCACACGCGTACCACGTTTCGCCTTTGTGAATCGCTTCATGTCGGATAAAAAAGGGGTTGTGAGGCAATCATATTTTTTAATAGTTTAGAAAGGAGAGGATAAATTTTGGGATCTGTCTTTCGAGCAACCTGTACAATTTATTGATTCCAAAAAACCTCGGCGCAACAGACTAATGGCCCATTCACAATGGCGTAATGCGTTTGGCGTACGCTCGACCGACACACGCAAAGGCATGGACAGCCATGGATGCGCCGGGCGTACGCCGAGCGCATTTCCTTCCTTGTGAACGAGCCATGAGGCTACCATATCTACCTATTGCATGTACGCACATAAGACATTTTGGATTCAGCAAAGAAATCGCACAGGTTGACCGAAAGAAAAGTTCAAAATTCTATCCCCGCCTACTCCAATAATGGCAACCTAATTGCCGCACAACCCCTTTAAGATGGCAGCTTTGAGTGAACCTGAAATCGCAGTAAGAACAGGCGTACGGCCTTTCGCCAGTGTGAACACGCTTGTGACGAGACAGCGGAGCAGAGGTTGCGAACGCCTGAGGGCAGATGTCACATTTGAACGGTTTCTCCTTTGTGTGAGTGCCGCGAATATGAGAGAGCATGTTGTTTTTGGTGCGAAATTGCTTGGCGCAAAGCGGGCAATAGAAAAGGGCGATTCACACGGGAAAAATGAGGGCAATTGTCCACGAAACTTGGCAGTGCACGATGCAAGGCTGAAGTTGCAGGGCAAGGTAGTCTGGGCTTTGAGTAATTCCAACCTAGGCAGGTAAAACGTGGGGTAATTCCAGTCAGATCAGATTTGCGAAGATAACAGCTGCTGGTTAACCATGGCTTTTGATTGGAAAACCAAGTCAAAATTACCCCAAAATTCCTTGTCAAAAATTCCCCAGACTACCCCACAACATTACCCCGTAGAAACCTCATGGCTCATTCACAATAAAAGACGTGCGCTGGGCGTACGCCCGGTATGCCTCAAACTCAAAAACACGCAATGGCATGGACAGCCATGGATGAGCAGGGGCGTACGCCGAGCGCACTTCCTTAAAATGTGAATATCCACCACATGCAGTAAGGCGATTGGGTTGGTCGATGGCGACCCCGCGGCATTTATTGAAAGTTTGAATCAGTGTCTGCGGTGTCTTCGACCTTGTTCAATCATCTGGGAGCGGAAAAGGAGCGAGGGAGAAGAAGAATTGACAACAAAGACGTCGACGACCTCACAGGCACCGATCCAAACTTTCACTAAATACCGCGGGGTCGCTATCGACCAACCCAATTGCCTTACTGCATGTGGTGAATACCATCAGAATACACACTCACTTTTCCCCATATGTGAATCGCCCTCGCTCAAATTCTTTCGTGTTCGAATGTATTTTCCGGTGATTCCGCAAAGTTAGCGGGTTCGCGAACGCCCTACCGCATTCCTCGCATTCATGCGGCTTTTCCCCAGTATGTGTGCGGAGATGAATAGTGAAATAACCGCCGTTTGACGTCGCATAGTCGCATTCGTCGCATTTGTACGGTTTGTAGCCATCCTTCTTCTCTTGCATCTTCCTCAGCTTACTTTTTCTCGCCTGTTCAGCTTTCTTGCGTTCTCTATTCATAAAGGGCGGATGTGGCAAAGATTTTCCGTAGTGAATGCGACGATCGATTTTTCATATTTTCTTTCGGTGAACCTATGCAGTTTTACATGCTGAATCGATTCAACCCACCTGTCTCGTTGAGATTTTGCCTCCTCGTAGATAAAACCCACTTGTAAAGCGTGTTTCGCAACGTTTTCGCGCAATATGTTGCGAAAGCGAAGCGGCCATTGCAAGTGGGGTTTCTCAAGCGAGAAGGCGAAATCGTAACGAAACAGGTGGATGGAATCGATTCAGCATGAAAACTGCATAAGTTCATCGAACAAATTTTCAAAAATCACTCAACACCTCCACTATGGGCAAATTTTTGCCGCATCCGCCCTTTAACCCATTTCCATCGCGAAAGAGACATGTACTTTTTCTTCGCCAATTCTTCCCGTCGCTTTTTCGCCTCCTTTCTCTTCTTCTCTGCCTCTTCCAAATTCTCCAAAGCGGTCAAATTCATCGCCTTTTCTGCCAATTCGCTGCTCCTTTCAAGTTCCATTTGCCGTATTTTGAAGTGGTACGGCCTAGGCCTCCACAGAATTCTTTTCACCTCTTCTCTTTGCGGTGGTTGAGGATTCTTCCTGTCCAATTCGCAATGTTTCAAGAGTCTCCAGGTGGCTTGCAGTGCCTCTTTTTCCTCCTCTACCATGCAGTTGCTTCCTTTCTTCTCCAGTTTTCTAAGTCTCAGTTGCGCCATCAAGGCCAGTACATTCCCCATCATTTCCAGACTGTCGGCTGTGCTAAAATTCTCCGGGCGGCGGGAAGCGTGCCCTTCGCAGCTAATGCTCTCTCCACCAGCGCTAGATCCGACCCCACCGGCGCACACCCACACCTACTCTATCCCACACTACCCGCACCCCCCCCCCCCCCCCCCCCCCCCCATCCCCCCCCCCCCCCCCCCCCCCCCCCCCCCCCCCCCTTAGTCTTGGCAACCTGCCAACAGCTTCCACATAATCTCCATAGTTTCTTTCTCTTCCTCTGTCATTCCTCCTTTCTTCTCCATTTGACGCACAAAACAGCAACCCAACACCCGCTGAGAGATCAAGGCCAAAAGGGAGCTCATCATTTCGAAACACTCGGATTTTTCGCTGATAGTCTGCAAAAAAGAGATGACAATAATAGACCTGATACTGAATTGGGGACTCTTTTTGCTTTCAGTACTAATTTTGGTACTAGGTTCCGGTCACGGCGTAAAATAGAAAGGAAGGAACGAAGAGAAGTCAAGAAACGCGAAAAATAGCAGAGGGAAGCGCAAGCGCAGGACACAAGAAAAAGATTCGAGCAACGACATACGAAGAAGCAGGCTCGCTCCTTAGTCGCGCCGCATCGCGGCGCGCTGACCCCGAAACTCGCGAGCCGACACCGCACGCCCAAACAAAAAGAGCACTCAAGGCCGCCGCCAAAAAAAAAGGGAAGGCAAAGGCAAAAAAAACACCTTGTGAGCCTATTTGCTGCAGAATAACTCACAATACCTCTATTTCTTGTCCGCGCCCACCGCTTTACGCCGGAACGAGCTGGAAACCTGGTACTGAAAGCGCGGAAGACCACAATTAGGATCAGGTCTATGGACGATATGCGGTAACGCGATTGGGTTGGTCGATACCGCTGGGACCCCGCGGTATTTGGTGAGAGTTTGGATGGGTGCCTGCGGGGTCAAAAAAACAAAAAAACACAAAAAAACAAAAAAACACCACACAACCCACCCAAAAAAACAAAAAAACCCCCGCCCCCCCCCAAAAAAAAAAAAACCAACACAAAAAAACACAAACCCCAAAACCCCCAAAAAAAACCACCAAAACACCAAAAAAAAAAACACACAAACAAACCCCCACCAAAAAAACCCACCACCACAACACCACGTCAATCTTGTTCAATCATCTGGGAGCGGAAAAGGAGCGAGTGGAAAAAAATAATTGACAACAAATAACGTCGACGACCCCGCAGACACCGATCCAAACTTTCACTAAATACCGCGGGGCTCACTATCGACCAACCCAATCGCGTTTCCGCATATGGTAAATTATGTCTCCGGCAAAAGTCCTCCAGCGCTTCATAACCTGTCAGTTTGATGTTGCAGCCTCGCCTTTTGAACACACAAGGCAAAAGCCTGATGCTGCATTCAGATTAGCGACTTACGTCCGAAAAAGTCCGTGGCTGTCCATCGCATGCATTTTCGGACGTACGTCGCATATCTGAACGCGTCATAAGGCTTCTTAGGGGTCGTTCCATGCGAAATCAACCACTCGTTCTCACTTACTGTACTACCTCATTTTTCGGCAAGATGAATTGAAAATGCTTGATCTTGTGCCTGAACGCCATGTGATGATAGAGCTCCGCCTCTGTTCCAAAGGTGGTTGGGCACATTTTGCAGTTGAACGGAGAATACCGAAGATGGAAGGAGCGAATGTGACCAAGTAGGACATCCTCTGCTGTGTCTTCATTTTGTTCCTCTCCCAAAAAGGTCAAGCCCTTGATCACTGCACCGTTGCAAAAGCAACACTCCATATTATTGTTGAAAGGGGAAATTTTGACAGGGTTTGTGTTTCTTTTGCTAGATTGGATGTTTCATGTTTTTCTTTTTTTCGAATGAATAGGCGAGCGAGCGGGCCTAGAGAAAGGAACAAGTTTTCAACATTTTTCGCTTTTTTCGGGTCGGGAAAATTTGCGATGCTAAGGCTGCAAATAAAAACGTTGTTTCTCAGAATGTATTTTGTGTGCAAACTGTAAACAAGATATGCAATTTAGCGATTGCAAACCCTCGAGAAACTGTA
>JASAMW010007000.1:0-17907 GCA_030247985.1 Epsilonema sp. ZAB3_2
CACTACCTCTGTCTAGTGTTTTCCGAAAAATGGCCGTCCGAAAATATCCCCGTTTACAGTACGTAGTTGGAACAGTGTATGTACAGGGTGGTTTTTTTCGGTCATACGATTTTGACTGCCAATTTCAACAGGTTATCTTGCACCGATTTTGCTCAAATTTTGCCCACATATTCCCGAGCGTTTGCCATTTACTTGGTAAAAATTTCGAGCTAAAATACTACACCGGTAAATGAGAATTAGCCCCTTCCTTTCAAACCTACAATTTCGAGGTTTTTCAAAGCACTTTTTGCTGCCAATTGATTGGAAGCGTCTTTTTGGAGCCCAATGCTCTTTCCTAAGGGCAAAATAGTTTCAGCAAGATGGAACCTAAGCCCTAAACCTCCAAAAAACATTGACAGGGTTGGTAGAATTACTGGGAGATGGTCTCATTTCTCAATAGTGCTGCTCATGCCTCATCAGTGCTGCATCTTCAGCTGATGAGCCATAATCACCAGATTTTATGACTCCCGACATTTTTCAGGCGGTACAAAGATGGATAGGGTCTACATAGGTGCATACCATTCGAAAAAATGTAGCACTATTGCCATTTGTCATGTTTTCCGAAAATTTTATGGAAGAATTGAGCAGTAGTGGAAAATTATGGTGAAAATAGTGGAAAATTGTGACTTCATGTTCTCTGCTCTAATTCTCACTACCAGTGCAGCATTTTAACTCGAAATTTTTACCAAGTAAATGGCAAACGCTCGGGAATATGTGGGCAAAATTTGAGCAAAATCGGTGCAAGATAACCTGTTGAAACAGGCAGTCAAAATCGTATGACCGAAAAAAACCACCCTGTACAACAGTGAGAATTGCAGGAGCGGCTTCCGTTTTCATTCGCCGACGACGCTGGGTCCAACAACAGCGGCTACTACGAGTTGCAGGCCGTACTCACGCATAAAGGACGCTCCAGTAACAGCGGACACTACGTGGCCTGGGTGAAAAGAGCGCACAACGACTGGTGCATGTGCGACGACGACCTCGTGCGACACGTGACCAACGAAGTAAGTGCCTAAACTAACATACAGTAAGAAGAGCATTTTCGGAATAAATAATATAAAGATTATTGAAAATATAGGGTGTATCAGAATTTACTCTCCGGATGTTTGTGCTTATAACTCCACAACGGAGCGTCATTTTTCGCTGCGGTCTTTTGCAACATGAGCCAAGGCTTCAACGTTTGCGCAGACAAAATTTCAACTTTCTAGGCCAACAGGAAGCGGCTCAAAACAGCTCAAAAAGGCTGTCCTCAGAAATCGAGGATTTGCCTCCTATTCTAACACAATGGAGAGCATATTCTACCATTCCAAAGCTAGTACATTTTCAGAACATGTTCAATATCCTACGCAGGATGCGGCAGAACCAAATCTGCTGCGGTATTCTGAAGAAAAATTGAAAACTCAGCTTTGGAGTGCTAACTTTGTCCTTAATCCCAGGTTTTGCCCCCATAGTGAAAAAAGCGTAAATTTCTGTGTCCGAAAGTTTGAGCCTTCATAACTTCCTTGGTAGAGGGACTACGGGGCTGAAATTTTGCCAACGTAAACGTTGAAGCCTTGGCTAGATACTGCAAAAGACCGCAGTGAAAAATGACGCTCCGTTGTGGAGTTATAAGCACAAACATCCGGAGAGTAAATTCTGATACACCCTGTATATGCGGTCAAAGTCGGAATAGCTACGACATGGGACGTTGTTGCAGGACATTCTGAAATTGTCTGGTGGCGGCGACTGGCATGTGGCCTATGTACTCCTTTATGGGCCTCGAGTACTTGAAGTGGAGAAGAAGCATGAAGGCGAAGACACGCCGATTAATAGCAACGGCTTAGCGAAACACGAAAACAGTGCAACGAATGCATAAAGCTTGGACAAAAGGACAAACTTGTCTTTTGTGTATGCATGCAATAATCAACTGTTGCAAGGTCTTGTTTTCTGCTCTGTTTACTAGTATAAATAAATAATATTTTGATAAGCGCGATCTTTGTTAGCGATTCGTGTTTGCTCTGGAGAAATGGCAACCCTTTGACATGTGTTCATAATATTTGTTGGTCAGGAATTATACTTGAAAGGGCATTCCAGCTATCCAGCAGCAGCAGCAACAATAGTGTCCGAAACTTTCCCGTGTACGAAATATTATATTGGAAAAATTCCCCATAAAGTAAACTTTCTGGCGCTGCGTGGTTGTGAATTGTGATAGTGTTGGATGCAATGCCGAAGCATTTATTTTCAAATGCAAGACACACCGGTCAGAGCACTGGGAGCAACCACAACACAGGAGATTTCACGATGTTCAATCTAAATGCTAGCCAGAGCACTGAACTGGTTGTGAAGCAACAGTATTCCTGCTGCTAGAAGTAGGCTATCTACTAATCATTCCTTGTGTAGACTTGTGTTGTTTCAGATGGTTGTTGTAGTGATGGTATCATTACCACAAATGTTTCTGGCAATTGATGCAGCTGCATTTGCAAAAGCCTCAAAATCTACCGCTCGGTAGGTATTATCTGTTCCAGAACCAGTGGCAATTTTGTATAGGGCAAGGTCAATCCACCAAAACACATAGTGGTCTTTCTTTTTTTTACCTCCATTGCCATGACTTGACTTCAGATGCATGGGAATGAGAATAAGTACCACACCCTCAAGGATGGCAGTCAATCAGGAACTTGTAGCTCTTAATTCACGACTGCCACAGAAACTGGTGGTGCGGCACACTGTAGTGCCCACCTCCACGGTGCGTGAAAAATTGCCGCGGTGGCACAGGCTAAAGGTGGGTTCGGTATCCAGTTTAAATGATTTATTTACATGGTGTGTTTGAAATTTAATCTATGGTGTGCGGGGAATGACCTTCCCTTTAATGTGTTTTCATTGACATCATCAGTTATTCCAATGGCTATGACTTTGTCAGCCTCCCTTTGAAGGTCTCTGGTTGCTGTGTTAATATTGGGTGAGCAAGTGGAGGAACATCTATCCTCTGTGCAACCACAGTTAGCATTTCTGCAATGAAAGCAATACTAGGTGCACTAATATGTATTGTTTGGACTGGGGAGGGAGGGGTCGGCGAGAGGGGGGAGAAAGAGGAGAGAGAGAAATATACTATAAACCATGAAATTTTCGAATCCACAAATATGTCGAACAGAGAGAGGGGGGTGCGCTTGGTTTGAACACTCTAACTTTCGAACAAAAAGCTCAGGCTGTATGGTACGGTGAACAATAGTAATACTATTGGTTCGAACCCGATCTTATTTTCGAACACATATTTTTTGTTCGAAAATAAAGTGCGCTCGAATATTTCATGGTTTAAAGTGGCTACTCTGGGTTTGCAGAGTTTATCAAAACGTAGCCACTGTTGTGCTGGTGATGGGATTGAAGCAACTGGCAATAACCCCAACAGCAGTATGTATGGTACACCGCTCTCTGGGCACTTTTCTTTTGGATCAGCACACCCCACCGCCCACCCAGTGGTCACTGATGTCTGTTTGGCTTCACGACGAGTCCTTTTTCCTGGTTTGGTTGGGATTGGTCCACCATCATGGGCGTTGTTTACTAAAGCCAACCCTGTTCCTGTTGTGGGGTGTGATGTGGTCCCGAAAAAACTTAGCTAGTTTCTTTTAAAGACTTACCCATCAGTGATCACAACAACTATCTGTTCAATGGCATTGCCATTACTGTCAATCCTGGCAGGTTCCGAAACGAGATAACTGTAAGCATCTTCTAGTGCCCTGAACATAAATGTTTCTATGTTCAATTGATCGTCAATAAACAAATACTTATAGTATGCATGACGTGCAACAGTTTGAATTACAAAACAATTTCATTTATTTGATTGGCATATGAGGGCCAGTACAGTACTAAGACTTGCAGGACCAGATTCATGGATACTAGGTAAATATTAGCAGCACTCGAACCTCTCAACTAGTTACATAACTTACTCTATAGTGTCTGTGAATGCTCCCTGAAAACCTGTGTTGTTTATTGCCATGTTGACAGCAGTATTGGTTTGTACATCAGAGAATGTATAGTCCAAGTCAGCTGATGTAGAAAAAGATATGAGTCCAAAGCGCGTTTCTGAATCATCTATCCCAACATTGAACTCATTCACAAAAAGATTGATACCTTCTTTCACAAACTGCAATATAAAAAATATCTATACTTTCATGTAGGATAGTTCTCTCAACTGCTCTGGCCAGGATGTACATACTGTACCTATTCGCCTTGCTCCATAAGAGGAGGTGCCGTTTTTGCCCTCCTCGCCGATTTTTGAGCTGCGTTATCACACACAAAGCACCCCGAAGCAATTACTTTTTTAAAAAATATACTAAAATTGCAAAAAGTAATTGCTTCAGCGTGCTTTGCGTGTGTGATAACTGCAGCTCAAACATCGGCGAGGAGGGCGAAAACGGCACCTCCTCTTATGGAGCAAGGCGAATAGTAATAGCAATTTTGTTTTGCGCAGTAAAAGTTCACATTGATAAGAATACAGTAGGTTAAAAGACTTACAGTGTTGAAATTTGTTTTCCCAATGCTCCCAGATTCATCCAAAACAAGTAAAATATCTATGCCTTTGTCTATGCAAGGACTTTCAAATGGAGTAGTAGTTGTTGAGGAAGTTGAAGTTGTGTGCTCTTGCACACATCCTTGCAAAGTAGTCACTACAGAATGAGTAGTAGTGGCTGTAGTTGAAACTGTTGATGAGGGGGATGTTGTTGGTGTAGTACTAGGTGTTGTGCTGGGTGTTGTTGTTGGAGTAGAAGATGGAGATGTTGAAGGTGTTGTAGTTGGGGATGTAGTTGGAGATGTACTTCCTGCACTAGCTTGTGTGGTATAGTTCAGACAAGATATTATCCTGGCTATGTGTGCAGCAACATCTGCAAATTCTTGAAAATCAGTGAGGTGAAATGTATTGTCACTTCCTTCACCAGTTGCGATAACATTCAGTGTGTTTTGTGAAACCTGATCTGTTACACCAACAGCCACAACCAAGTCAGCAACATTTTGAAGTTGATTGGCAGCTGTACTAAGATCTGGAGAGCAAAAATTTGAACACGATGTTTCGGAAGTACAGCCACAGTTAGCCTCCCTAAAAGACAAAAGACTTTTCCTTGCAAAAGTAGTGCAAAATGAATGTTTTCTCACCAAAAGTGAAAACAAGCAATTAAATTTTACAGACTGATCACATTTTACCATATTTTTGGGTGTATATCACGATTACCCCAAGATTACAATTATGATTACCCTTACCTGATTACCCAACTACCCCATGGGGTTGTCAAAAAATTAGTGGCCCATTTGGGGGATTATATATGAAGGGGGTTATACATGAAGGGGGTTATACACGAGTACATTTATCAAAAGTGGGGCTATAGCTTCTTCTTTTATTCGCCTCGATAATTTAGGCTTGTTTGTACTCTTTCAAAGCACATCTGGAGCTTCTTGGGTGGCAAAATATAGGGAAAATCACATTTTTTAGTCCATCATGATTCACAGGTGACATTTCCAATGGCATGGCAGATGCATCAAAATTGCCCGACAAACCAATTACTGCTTTGTTTTTACCTAAATGCTACAAGGCGCCTCTCCATGAAAGGAAAACCTTCAATTTCTGCTGATTTTTGCATGCTTCATATATAACCCCCCTGGGGTTATACACGAGTGCAATTGTTGTTAGCTGCCGATTTGGGGGTTATATTATATACGAGAGGGGGTTATACACGAAGGGGGTTATACACGAGTCATTACAGTATCCCCAATGTATATCCCCTCCCCAGTGTATAACCCCCATCAGACCTTCGATTTTTGTAATGGCCCCCAGGGGCTATACACCCAAAAATATGGTAGTGTTGGTTAGTTAGTAGACCATCAGGAATCACCTGATAGTGCTACTGCTTCATGCTGGCTAACACTTACCCATCAGTAATAACAACTACAACTCGAGGAATATTATTGCCATCAGGATCTTTTCTGACAGGTTCAGTTGAAAGATAGTTTGTTGCATCAATTAATGCCCTGTTAAAGACAGCAGCCAAGCAGTTTTAGACCACCTTTTGTATAATACCATGTGTACATTTACTAGAGCTATCAAGGCGGAATTTTTCAAAGTACCAGAGCCAGAGCTGGATCTGAAAAATGGCCCCGGCCGGAGCCGGAGCTGGATCCAAGTCCAAAAAATGCTGTAGTGAACTACTGTAGAAAAGATGCGCAACATAATGATCACATTGATTGCTGCTAAAATGCATGATAAAGTAATACTCTTACTAACAAATAGGGCTGATGTCTGTCTGTCTGTGTGTGTGTCTGTGATGCTATAGACTCGCTCAGTTTTGCAGCTACAGCATCGAGTAATGGCTCATTCGAAAGCTTATAAGCCCAAGGGTGGCAAGAAGGTCTTCGATTTTTGATCTGATCAGCCGATCACCAATAATCGATCGATAATCGATATTTTAGTACTAAAAGCGCGCAGATTCACTCATTACTCACTCAATTTGGCAGCTACAGCATCCATTCAGACTCTTTCGAGAGCTTATGGCCCCGAGAACGCCAGAAAGGCCTGCGATTTTTGATCTGATCAATCGATCACCAATAATCGATCGATAATCGATATTTTAGTGCTGAGCTACAGGCTGCAGTTACTTCTCTTCATCTTCCAAACAACCGGGTAAAATAATCTAACTTTGCAACAGAAAAAGTAAACCGAAGCCCTTCGATTTTTGATCTGATCAGCCGATAACCAATACCATATTTTTGGGTGTATATCCCCCCCTGTTGTATATCCCCCCCTAGTGTATAACCCCCCATTGGCAAAACATAAATTTTACCCAGTGTATTGTGACGTGCCGCGTTCCGTATGGCGATAGCCGGGCCCCGAAAAGGGGGGAGAGAAATAGGACCGAACGGGAATCGAACCCGTTACCCTCGGACACAGCTGCGGACTTAGGCAACCCCACCAGGGACCGGTCCGGGGACATTTGGCTAAACTCGCCTTACATACCTAGAACTAGTTTACGTACTACTACTGGCCTCGGACGCTATTGCCATACGTACGCAGTACGTAACAGTATATCCCCCCCTGGTGTATAACCCCCCATGTACTGGAAGGTTCCTAGCCTACCTATGTAAGCTGATCAAAAGCTAGCTATAGCTACTCCTACACCATGCTGCTATGCCTGTAGGCTTAGCTGAGCATGTCTTGTACTAGAATAACCCTGTTTTAACCGCGATTATGCCCTAAAACACATACTTTTGACCTCAAAAACATGCCTCGACACACCTCATAAACATAAATTTTGTCCTATGTATATCCCCACCCATTGTATATCCCCCCTAGTGCATAACCCCCATTGGACCTCTCAATTTTTGTATACCCCCATGGGGCTATACACCCAAAAATATGGTAATCGATCGATAATCAATATTTCAGTACTAAAAATGCGCAGAAACCAAATGACGCAGGTTCTTCCGTGAGTGTTTGCAAACAGTCACGCCCCAAAGTGCACATGAGACTAAAGCGCAAGATGTGCAAAAGGTTGCCAGATCTGTAAAAGGGTTGCCAGGTTGCTAGATGCGCAAAAGGGGTGCCCAACCTGCAAAAGGGTTGATACTTGATACATGTGAAATTTTCGCCTGATAATGTGCAAAATGGTTGCCAGATGCACAAAACGGGTGACAGAACTGTGTGATAGGGTTGCCAGAACTGCAACTTTTTGTCAGATATGCAAAGGGTTGCCAGATCTGCAAAAGGGTTGACAAATTTGCAAAAGGGTTGCCAGATGTATATAGTCTCCTTTAGAGACCATTTACATTTTACGTAGACACAGGGGGGTGGGGGCGGCCACCCCCTCCCACCTTAGCCTCATGTCCACGTGGATCCACGGTGGGGGGGGGGGGGGGGGGGGGGGGGGGTAGGGCGCGCCGTGCACATGAGCAACGTCCATGGTAGTGGCGATATTTTGCAATGCAGGCATGTAATCGGACAGCGATTGCTTCTTTACTCAGTAAAATGGTTATATAGCTTTTGCATTTGAGTGTTGGATCAATGTAGCATTTAGCAGTACATAAACGACAGTACATAAATAAATATTCGACCTTCATACACCCAGATGTCCACGCATGGTGTCCATGGTCAGGGGGAGGGGGGGGGGGGGGGGTGGTACCCCCTAAAATTGGCCAGCCTCTGTCTATGTAATATGTAAATGCTCCCTTACTGCTGCTGCGAAGCTGCAAAGGGCCACTGGTATGGACAAATTGACTCAAAATGCGGTTGCCTGAGAGCTGCAAAACAGTCTCATTCAAAAGTATTGCAATATTTTTTGATGAATTTCGATGGAAAAACCTCGATTTCTTCAAGGAGAGTCCACAAAAAAGTGAAACATATAGACCTTGGATCCAGTACCGGATCAAGCTTCATTATACCGGAGCCGGAGCCGGATCCAAAAATATGCCAGGATTTACCAGAGCCGGAGCCAGAGCCGGGGCCCCTGTTACATCTCTAACATTTACATTACTGCAAAACCAATATATTGCATGACCATGGCGTTTACAATAGGTGGTAGGGAACAGTCCCAACAGGCAACTATTTTCTTTTTAGGACTTGCAATGAAAAAGTTCACTAATACTGTATTCCACATACAACATGTGCAGCACATTCATTATACTGAGTAATAAGCCAGCGTTACGTAAAATTTTGGTCTTGCAATAATGTACATATTGTATGGTATTAATATAAAAACGTGGTCTAAAACTGTTTGGCTGCTGTCTTTAAAATGAAGTATCAGTGCAAATAGGTAGGTATAACTTGATGATGATGATGATGAATAAATTTACTGTTACCACAAGGTTTTGCAAGAACAAAACATAAACCAAATATATAACATACAGATATAACTTTATCAAACAAACTTCCCAGTCTGTCTGACTTGACTACTACCACAGATCTTGGTTGAGATCTAGCCCAAATCAAGTACCAACTGATTAGATTACTTACTCCTTTGTATCTGTAAATTGTCCTTGATATTCAAGATTTGTGATGGCCTCATTTACTGCATCATTTGTTTGATTATCAGAAAATTGATAGTCTTGATCAGCAGTGGTAGAAAAACTGATCAATGAAAACTGTGTTTGATCAGGGTTAGACCCAATGTAATATTCATTTGCAAAATTCATAATGCCTGGTTTTACCAGCTAAAACAAACATTTTGCTTAAACGGGAACTTTTGGTGGAAAGTTCGGGGTAAGCCTGCATGCATCATTCAATAGAGCATAAAAAATGCTGCAAAATGCACCAAGTCCAATCCTCTATGTTGCGTCATACTTGAGTTACAGGCAAAAACTGATCAGTGAATGGAAAACTGAACTTGAGAGCACGTAGCTCGCTAACCATTGCACCAATCGGAATAATTTTGCTACCACCGTGTGCTTCATATTGAGTTCTACATTTTTGTTGTATAAAGTTTTGCTGTGGATGAAATATGTGCTAAACTGTGCAACGCCACCTGTTTTTTTGGCCTCCCATTCCACAGGCAGTGAAGATACAGCAAAACTTTATACAACAAAAATGTGGGCTTTAGTGCAGTTAAATTGAGCCCTATGTACTTCGTTTCGCTCTCGTTGTGTGGTGCTGCGGTTTAGCAGCTTGCTTATTGGTCGGCGTTTCGCCTTGGAGGCGTGACCGTAGCGCAAAGCGCGCTGGTGTTAGCGTTGCGTGTTTGTTCACCATTCTGGTGCTTTACTGCTGGTCCAAGTCAGTTCGTTTATTCTGTGTTTTGGTCTGTTCTCGTATGTCCACCACTCTATTTGTGGTTATTTGCCTTGGGTTATGTAGCCTGGTGGGCTACACAAGTACAGCTCAGTTTACTCCCCGCTTCACTGAAAGACCAAGAAGATTTTCAAGAGCCGATTTTTGAGTTTCCAGTCCCGTCGTCCCACGGAGGGATCACGCAAGTTCTTCTCCCGAGTACTGCACCCTGTACATCCCGCCTGTGACTGATGCTGATGAAGAGATCCAGGTAGCGGCAGTTGTCGCGAACGGTCAACAATCAAGACACGCAGTCGCTTCTGTCGCTTCACTCGCTTCTGTCTGGCGAGCAGATATGGGCCTGTGACCCATCAAGTCGGTTTCTATGTCCCAATGGCTCAGCTGGACGTTTAGCTACGTTTGGAGCCTCTGGAACTTTACACAAGGCTGGTAGTCCCACGGTTGGATCACGCAAGTTCTTCGCCCGAGTACTGCACCCTGTAGTACATCCCGCATGTGACTGATGCTGATGAAGAGATCCATCCAGGTGGTGGCAGTTGTCAGCGAACGGTCAACAATCAAGACACGCAGTCGCTTCACTCGCTTCTGTCTGGCGAGCAGATGGACCTGAGACTCATCAAGTCGGCTTCTCCGTTCCAATGGCTCAGCTGGAAGCTAGGTTGGAGCCTCTGGAACTTTACACAAGGTAAATCTGTATTGTACAAGCCAGTACGTTTTTTTTTTGTGCATTATGCACTGTACCATGAGAGACGGCTGCGTATAGCTTACGTTTGCCTTAAAATAATGGTTCCTAAAAGGTTAGACACAGTAACGGACAGTGCATGATTCTGTGCTTCATTTGTCATGAATGTCAATGCGTCCAGTAAGAGGTCAAACGCATGTTCAGTTCATTGGGCAGGGAGCAGGGCTCCGCCAGAATCTTTTCAGTCCTCTGTTCCGTTTTCTTATTGGCCTTTTCATTTACCCGTCTTCGCATGCCATGTTCGCAACGCGTTGCCTGCCTTCTCTTTGAGTGTGCTTTTTCGGCCGGTGAGTGCCCAATATACAGTATCGCTTGTGGCCTAGCCCGCCATATGGCCACTTCGTGCAGCCGCTTCTACCCGGTGTTTTTGGGCGGCTTAGTCTGTCGGTCAAAAAACTTTTCACAGCTTGCCAGCTTCATTAATTCTGGCCCAGGCTTGGGTTTGGGCGCTCTCCTATCTTGGAGTGGCAATCGTCTGAGCTATAAATAATCCAGACATATATTCTGTCGGTTCTTTCAGCTGCCCCCAACCAACAACTGCTCTCTTTTCAGCCACAGGTGCGGGCCGCTTACACTCAGCTACGTCGCCCACCAGAACACTCATTCTATCTCGCCACCATAAATCAACTTTAGGCCTCCCGGTTCAACAGCTGCAATTCCTCACTTCGTCTCATTCCAGATCAAAGCTCAAGCCGCCACTTTCTTACAGCCCACCCATCCTGCTCTCATTCTCTCCCATAAGCTAAAGGGGCATACCAACATAGCCAGGGGGCCGTCCCTATCACCTTACAACTGTAGCCCAATCCTTTGTCCCACGCATTTATGCTGCACCACCTTTTGCAACATATCTCTCAGCACAGCCTTTGATACAGTTTTAATTCTAATAAACACAAACCCTGTCTGCTTGTCTCAATTTAATTGCATTTAAGCAAACTTTGTGGCGAAACGAAGTGTAGCGACAAAGTGGGCTTTAGTGCAGTTAAATTGAGCCCTATGTACTTCGTTTCGCTCTCGTTGTGTGGTGCTGCGGTTTAGCAGCTTGCTTATTGGTCGGCGTATCGCCTTGGAGGCGTGACCGTAGCGCAAAGCGCGCTGGTGTTAGCGTTGCGTGTTTGTTCACCATTCTGGTGCTTTACTGCTGGTCCAAGTCAGTTCGTTTATTCTGTGTTTTGGTCTGTTCTCGTATGTCCACCACTCTATTTGTGGTTATTTGCCTTGGGTTATGTAGCCTGGTGGGCTACACAAGTACAGCTCAGTTTCCCTCCCTCCCACCCCTTCTTGTCTTTGGTTATGCATTGCTTTGTTTGGGGTCAACAAAAACCCTGGCTGGTTTGTGGGGTTACACATTCAGCCCGACTTCGTTTAGCTGTTTCCATTGTTGCATGGCGCTGCAGTCTCGCAGCTGTTTGTTTATTTGGTGGGCGTATCGCCTAGGAGGCTTGACCATAGCGCACAGATGATCTTGTTTTTCGTCGCTTGCTTGTTTTACCATTCCGGTGCCCTTGCCCTTTAGTACTGGTCCGAGCTTTCCTATAGTCTGTCCAGAATAAGTTGGCAGTTCCACTTGTGAGTTTTGCGTTTCTCGTTTTGCGATCGCCATAACCGCGCAGCAGATGTAGTACATACGTACATACTGTACGTATGGTTTCAGAGAAGGCCTAAAATTAGCTGAAACCCATTGTATTCCCACCTCTTTTTCTGTGTCAAGTTATAAACATGTTATCCTCTGCGTGATTTTTCCCTTTCAACCCAATTCTTTGGTGCGTGTCCCTAATCCTTCCCCCGCGCTTCCTTCTGTTCCGCTTTGCTTGTGCTGTTCTTTCTTATTTCTTCTTTTCTTTTTTTTTATCGGTGCTCCGGTGTGCTGTGCGCAGCTGAGAAGACAGTAGCGGGACGGCGTGCAAGTCCAACTGCCAACTTATTCTGGACAGACTATAGTTCTTTCATGGTCTTGTATGGGTGTGTATTTCCTACATATGTTTTGTTTGTTCGTATTCGTTTTCATGTTCGTTCATTCATAATTTATTTGTTCGTATATTACGCTTGGTGTGTTTTGTATATTTTCATGACTCTTTCTTTGTTATTGTTGACCACGTTTTTTCCCAAAATGCCTACATACAGTATATCATTCAGCCTATACGCACGTATAATACCGTTCACTCATAGTGGGCTACTGGAGCAGACATGCCGCACGCCTTGTCTTTGGTTAGCATGGATTGCTTTGTTCGGGGTCAGCAAAACCCTGGTTGGTTTTTTGCAGTTACACATTCAGCCGGACTTCGTTTAGCTGTTTCCATTGTTGCTTGGCGCTGCAGTCTCGCAGCTGTTGTTTATTTGGTCAGCTTATCGCCTAGGAGGCGTGACCATAGCGCACAGGTGCGCTTGTTTTTCTTTGCTTGCCTTTTTGTTGACCATTCTGGTGCCCTTTAGTACTGGTTTGGAGTTTTCCTAGTTCTTTCATGGTCTTGTATGGGTTTGTTTTTTCGTGCATACGGTATGTTTTGTTTGTTCGTAATTTATTTGTTCGTATGTTTCGTTCGGTGTGTTTCCGATGTTTCATGACTCTTGCTTTGTTATTGATCGGCCATGTTTTCCTAACATGCCTACATACAGTATATCATTCAGCCTATATGCACATACTGTTCACTCATAGTTTGTGAACTAAACTGTAGCAGACATGCCGCATGCCTTGTCTTTGGTTAGCATGGATTGCTTTGTTGGGGGTCAACAGAAACCCTGGCTGGTTTGTGGGGTTACACATTCAGCCTGACTTCGTTTAGCTGTTTCCATTGTTGCTTGGCGCTGCAGTCTCGCAGCTGTTGTTTATTTGGTCAGCTTATCGCCTAGGAGGCGTGACCATAGCGCACAGGTGCGCTTGTTTTTCTTTGCTTGCCTTTTTGTTGACCATTCTGGTGCCCTTTAGTACTGGTTTGGAGTTTTCCTAGTTCTTTCATGGTCTTGTATGGGTTTGTTTTTTCGTGCATACGGTATGTTTTGTTTGTTCGTAATTTATTTGTTCGTA
Organism: Epsilonema sp. ZAB3_2; assembly: GCA_030247985.1. NCBI lineage: Eukaryota > Metazoa > Nematoda > Chromadorea > Desmodorida > Epsilonematidae > Epsilonema > Epsilonema sp. ZAB3_2. The sequence continues at coordinate 13,543 of JASAMW010007000.1, forward strand.
TGTTTCGTTCGGTGTGTTTCCGATGTTTCATGACTCTTGCTTTGTTATTGATCGGCCATGTTTTCCTAACATGCCTACATACAGTACTGTACAACAGGTAATTTTCGGACGCACTTCATTTTCGGACAGAAGGGGGGTCGACTGGTTCGGACCCATTAATTTTCGGACGCAAGGTCTGGCAGTTGCCATACGACGGCAACCGTACTGTTATGTACTGTACGTACATACAGTATGTACAGTATGTATGTATGGTCCGCAAGGAGCAGGTGTGTTGGTAACGTACTACTAAAACAATTGTTGAGCGTTTGTTTATGTTGAATCATGTACCCTATGCATGCAGTATAAGGTATCAGTAAAGATACATGTAGGCTACACTGTGTTGATTTGCAAAAAAATTATTTAGCATACAATAAGTTCGGACCCATTAAATTTCGGACGCTATTTGTCTGGTCCGAAGTCCGAAAATTAAGTGAGTCCGAAAATTACCTGTTTACAGTATATCATTCAGCCTATATGCACGTATTATACTGTTCACTCATAGTTTGTGAACTAAACTGTAGCAGACATGCCGCATGCCTTGTCTTTGGTTAGCATGGATTGCTTTGTTGGGTACAGAAACCCTGACTGGTTTGTGGGGTTAACATCAGCCTGACTTCGTTTAGCTGTTTCCATTGTTGCATGGCGCTGCAGTCTCGCAGCTGTTGTTTATTGGTCAGGTACGCCTAGGGGGCTACGTGCGAAGTCGCTTTTTTTCGTTCTTCCTTTTTACGCTTTAGACTGGTTTGGAGTTTTCCTAGTTTTCGGTCTTGTATGGGTTTGATTTTTCGTCATCGGTTGTTTTGTTTGTATAATTTATTTGTTTGTATGTTCGTTGTGTGTTTTATGTTTAGACTCTTCTTTTTTTTGGTTTCCCATATAGATTTACCTATTGCAGTATTATAACGTTCTCTAGTTTGGCTACTGAGCAACATCCGATGGCATGCCTTTCTTTGTTAGATGATTGCTTTTGCCAAACCCTCTTGCAGTTAACATCGCCTTCTTCGTTTAGCTGTTTGTTTCCATTGTTGCATGGCGCTGCAGCTCCGCTTTTGTTTATTGGTCAGGTATCCCTGGAGGCGGACCATAGCGAGATGCGCTTTCATTTGTTATGTACCCGTTGAGCCAGCCCCCCAACCTGGGGTTTTTCGCGTTGGCCTCATCCCCCAAAGCCAGGGTTTCACGACACACCCCAAACCACACTAAAGGGGGCGTTACTTGACCCCGAGTTACGACCGACCTCACGGCCAGGGTTTCTGCTGACCCCTAACAAAGCAATACATGCTACCAAAAGCCGAAACAAGATAGGATGGTGGGAGGGGAGGAAAACTTAGGCGTGCTTGGCAGGAGTGAGGAAAACTTGAGGTGTGCTTGTAGCTCAACGGGCTACATAACCAAAAGCAATGAAAACTAGCGCATCTGTGCGCTATGGTCACGCCTCCTAGGCGATACGCTGACCAAATAAACAAAAGCTGCGAGACTGCAGCGCCATGCAACAATGGAAACAAACAGCTAAACGAAGTAAGGCTGAATGTGTAACTGCACAAACCAGCCAGGGTTTCTGCTGACCCCAAACAAAGCAATCCATGCTAACCAAAGACAAGGCATGCCATGCGGCATGTCTGCTCCAGTTTAGCTCACAAACTACGAGTGAACGTTATAATACGTGCATATAGGCTGAATGATATACTGTATGTAGGCATGTTGGGAAAACATGGCCAACAATAACAAAGCAAGAGTCATGAAACATACGAAACACACCGAACGAAACATACAAACAAATAAATTATGAACAAACAAAACATACCGTATGCACGAAAAATCAAACCCATACAAGACCAAGAAAGAACTAGGAAAACTCCAAACCAGTACTAAAGGGCACCAGAATGGTAAAAAAGGCAAGCAACGAAAAACAAGCGCACCTGTGCGCTACGGTCACGCCTCCTAGGCGATACGCTGACCAAATAAACAACAGCTGCGAGACTGCAGCGCCATGCAACAATGGAAACAGCTAAACGAAGTCAGGCTGAATGTGTAACCCCACAAACCAGTCAGGGTTTCTGTTGACCCCCAACAAAGCAATCCATGCTAACCAAAGACAAGGCATGCGGCATGTCTGCTACAGTTTAGTTCACAAACTATGAGTGAACAGTATAATACGTGCATATAGGCTGAATGATATACTGTACAACAGGTAATTTTCGGACTCACTTAATTTTCGGACTTCGGACCAGACAAATAGCGTCCGAAATTTAATGGGTCCGAACTTATTGTATGCTAAATAATTTTTTTGCAAATCAACACAGTGTAGCCTACATGTATCTTTACTGATACCTTATACTGCATGCATAGGGTACATGATTCAACATAAACAAACGCTCAACAATTGTTTTAGTAGTACGTTACCAACACACCTGCTCCTTGCGGACCATACATACATACTGTACATACTGTATGTACGTACAGTACATAACAGTACGGTTGCCGTCGTATGGCAACTGCCAGACCTTGCGTCCGAAAATTAATGGGTCCGAACCAGTCGACCCCCCTTCTGTCCGAAAATAAGTGCGTCCGAAAATTACCTGTTGTACAGTACTGTATGTAGGCATGTTAGGAAAACATGGCCATCAATAACAAAGCAAGAGTAGAACATCAAACACACAACGAAACATACAACAAATAAATACGAACAAACAAAACATACCGTATGCACGAAAAAACAAACCCATACAAGACCATGAAAGAACTAGGAAAACTCCAAACCAGTACTAAAGGGCACCAGAATGGTCAACAAAAAGGCAAGCAAAGAAAAACAAGCGCACCTGTGCGCTATGGTCACGCCTCCTAGGCGATAAGCTGACCAAATAAACAACAGCTCGAGACTGCAGCGCCAAGCAACAATGGAAACAGCTAAACGAAGTCAGGCTGAATGTGTAACCCCACAAACCAGCCAGGGTTTCTGTTGACCCCCACAAAGCAATCCATGCTAACCAAAGACAAGGCATGCGGCATGTCTGCTACAGTTTAGTTCACAAACTATGAGTGAACAGTATGTGCATATAGGCTGAATGATATACTGTATGTAGGCATGTTAGGAAAACATGGCCGATCAATAACAAAGCAAGAGTCATGAAACATCGGAAAGCACACCAAACGAAACATACGAACAAATAAATTACAAACAAACAAAACATACCGTATGCACGAAAAAACAAACCCATACAAGACCATGAAAGAACTAGGAAAACTCCAAACCAGTACTAAAGGGCACCAGAAGGTCAACAAAAAGGCAAGCAAGAGAAAAACAAGCGCACCTGTGCGCTATGGTCACCCTCTAGGCGATAAGCTGACCAAATAAACAACAGCTGCGAGACTGCAGCGCCAAGCAACAATGGAAACAGCTAAACGAAGTCCGGCTGAATGTGTAACTGCAAAAAACCAACCAGGGTTTTGCTACCCCGAACGAAGCAACCCATGCTAACCAAAGACAAGGCTCTTCGCTCCCGTACTAAAGGGCAAGGGCACCGGAATGGTAAAACAAGCAAGCGACGAAAAACAAGATCATCTGTGCGCTATGGTCAAGCCTCCTAGGCGATACGCCCACCAAAATAAACAAACAGCTGCGAGACTGCAGCGCCATGCAACAATGGAAACAGCTAAACGAAGTCGGGCTGAATGTGTAACCCCACAAACCAGCCAGGGTTTTTGTTGACCCCAAACAAAGCAATGCATAACCAAAGACAAGAAGGGGTGGGGGGGGGGGAAAACTGAGCTGTACTTGTGTAGCCCACCAGGCTACATAACCCAAGGCAAATAACCACAAATAGAGTGGTGGACATACGAGAACAGACCAAAACACAGAATAAACGAACTGACTTGGACCAGCAGTAAAGCACCAGAATGGTGAACAAACACGCAACGCTAACACCAGCGCGCTTTGCGCTACGGTCACGCCTCCAAGGCGATACGCCGACCAATAAGCAAGCTGCGAAACCGCAGCACCACACAACGAGAGCGAAACGAAGTACATAGGGCTCAATTTAACTGCACTAAAGCCCACATTTGTCGCTACACTTCGTTTCGCCACAAAGTTTGCTTAAATGCAATTAAATTGAGACAAGCAGACAGGGTTTGTGTTTATTAGAATTAAAACTGTATCAAAGGCTGTGCTGAGAGATATGTTGCAAAAGGTGGTGCAGCATAAATGCGTGGGACAAAGGATTGGGCTACAGTTGTAAGGTGATAGGGACGGCCCCCTGGCTATGTTGGTATGCCCCTTTAGCTTATGGGAGAGCAATACGCAACTGAACGAAGTACAACTTAAACATA